>PVKC010020628.1:0-18533 GCA_004027635.1 Crocidura indochinensis
AAAAAAAAAAAAAAAAAAAGTGAGATAGCCAAATAATGACAGAAAATGTAATACACAGCATGGATTTATTTCTTCGGGAATTCCTCAAATATTGATGCAGGAGAAAAGGCATAGACACTGGGCGTTTTGAGTTAATCCAAGGGGGTTATTTTAGTTCTCCACACTAGGAAAACATAACAAAAATATATCTGGTATGTCACCTGATTCCCTAAAGTTTATGTATGCCATGGAAACTATCAAAGATAATTGAAAAATGTAATTAATACTTGAATATTTGAGTTACATCCTGTTTCATCAGATGTGCTATTAGTCCAAACTAGAAAAAATAAAATTATTTGCATTATCTCTACTTCCCTGATCAAGAGGCAACATCACACACACACACACACACACACACACACACACACACAGACACACTGAATTTTTATCAAAGATGTGGGCAGTGCACATGACAGCATTCCTTCCTCCATGACTACTGTGGCAGATACCAATGGTACAATCTTTCCAAGAAATTATACATCTTAGGTCCTACATGATCAGCAAGAAAAACTAGCTTTTCTTGTGAATGAGAGCAGCCAGAGTTGGCAGAAACATAAGAAAGTGGAAGCAGTCTGTCAAATATTTGGTGGCAGTCTTTTGCTTCAATAGTGTGCATAGAATCGATATACGATATGTCTACTGTGGGTATAGGTCTTTATCTAGAGAGACTTGTTTGTGACCCCCTTATACTGTCAAGGGAGTCTTTTTCAGGACCGTCATAGAGACATATAATTGGCAGTCCTATGCCCAAGAGGATATTCAAACTGCTTCCAAGGAGAGGAATTGAGAGACAAAGCATCTAAGTTCTAGCTGAACAGAGAGCCAGAAAAGGAGGAGAGGCAAAAAACAAAAGTTGTCTTGACAACATGTTTAACCTGTGGGTAATCTGTGAGTGTGCAAATGACCAAGAAGCCTGGTCTCAGAAAATTATGCTACAAGCCCATTACAAATATAAAAGAGTGATTGTTCTTATCCTACTTTATTGTATGCCTCTGGATTTGACCTGTTCCACATTCAATGCATCCCTTTATGTTGACCCACATAAAAGCAACTGTGTCATCTGGAACTGCTTACAATTAAACCACCCTAAGATCCAAGAGTTCTAGTGAAAGAGTCAAAGTAGTGACAGTTGACTGAAAAACAAAAAGCAAAGTGGAAGCAGTCTGACAAATATTTGGGGACAGTGTTTTGTTTGAATGAGTGTGCCTAGCATCAATGCATGAATTTTCAACTGTGGGGGTCAGGCCTTTATACTGAGAGACCTGTTCATGACCTTTCATCCTGTCATGGGAGTCTTTCAGTCTAGAGATCTTTTGTCCTAGAGATCTTTATTTTGCAGACCTATGCTCAAGGGGATATTCAGACTGCTTCCAGAGAGAGAAATTGAGAGGCAAAGCAGATGAGTTTTAGTTTAACAAAGACAGAAAAGAAAAAGAGGCTAAAAAAAAAGTTCCCTTGGCAAAAAGTTTTACTTGTGTGTCTCTGTGAGTAGAGAGCTGAAAAAATAACCTGGTCTCTCAGACAATTATGCTACAGAAAGAACATTATAAAAGCTAAAGTATGGTGTGAATTCTTACCTACTCTAAATGTATACTTCTGGCTCTGACCTGTTTAACATTTAATGAATACCTTTTATGCTGACCAAAATAAGAGTGTCTGTGTCATCTGGTATTGCTTACACTTAAAACACCCTTAGGTTCAGGGTTTTTGAGAAAGAGTATAAGTAGCTAGAGTGAGCAGAAAACAAGAAAGAAAGTGGAAGCACTCTGCCAAATATTTGGGGACAGCGTTTCCCTTGATCCAGTGTGTGTAGAATCGATGCACGAGTTTTCTTCTGTGGAAGACAGGTCTTTATCTGAACAGACCTGTTCAAGACTCTATTATCCTATAATGAAGATCTTTTTGGTCGCTGTCCTAGAGAATGTTAGTTGGCAGTCGCATGCCCTGTATATACTGAGACGACTTCCACGGAGAGGAATTGAAAGGCAAAGTTCTAAGATTTAGCTGAAGAAAAGCCAGAAAAGGTGTGGTAAAAAAAATAAAGTTCCCTTGGCAAGAAGTTTTACCTGTGGGTAAAACTTTATCTGTGATTGTGCAGCAGAGCAAGAGGCCTGATATCTGAGACAATTAAGTTATAGCAAGCCCATTACCAAAGCTAAAATGTGGTGTGAATTCTTATCTTATTCTTAATGTATGTTTCTGGCTTTTCCCTGTTCCACGTTCAAAGGATCCATTTATGCTTTCCAATATCAAAGCATGTTGGTCTTCTGGCTCTGCGAAAACTTAAACCACCCTTAGTTACAAGGTTTCTGTTGAAAGATTGCAAATAAACAGAATGGGCAGAAAGACACAGAAAAGTGCAAGCAATCTGGCAAAAATTTGGGGACAGTGTTGTGCTTGAACCAGTGTTACTAGCATCAATGTATGGATTTCATTCTGTGAGGGATGAGCGGACATCTGGAGAAACTAGATTGTGATCCCTTATCCTCTCATAGGAGTCTTTCGATGCCAACCTAGAGACCGTTTTTTGGCAGTCCCATGACCAGGGGATAGTCAAATTGTTTCCACAGAGAAGAATTGAGAGACCAAACAAAAATTTTAGAAAAAAAATAGAGCCCCCCCCTCACAAAAGGCAGAAAAATAAATATTTCTTGGCTATAAGTTAAACTGAGGGTCATCTGTGAGAGTGCAACTGACAAAGAGGCCTGGTCATTGAGACAATTATGCTACAGCTAGCCCATTACAAAAGCTAAAGAGCGGTGTAACTTCTAAACCTATTCTGATTGTATGATACTATCTCTGCCCTGTTCCACATTCAAATAATCCATTTACAGTGATTGAACTCAGAGTATCTATATCTTTTGGCACTGCTTACAATTAAACCACCATTAGGGACCAGGGTTGTTATCAAAGAGCATAGTAATAAGGCAGAGTTGAAGGAAACAAAAAGGAAAGTGGAAGCAATCTGCTAAATATTTGGGAACAGGGTTTTGCTTGAACCAGTGTTCATGGCATCAATGCACTAATTCTTCTCCAGAGACAGGCTTTTATCTGGAGAGAGCTGTTCATGAGACCCTGAAACACAAAAGGATAGTAGTAGCAGTGTACCAAGGACTTGGGGACAGTGTTTTGCTTGAACCAGTGTGCCTAGCTTGATGCATGTATTTTCTTCTCCGTGGGACAGGTATTTATCTGAATAAACCTGTTCTAGTGCCACTTGTCCTGCCACGGATGATTTTTCGGCCACAGTCCTAGAGACCATTACTAGGCTAATTCTTGGCTAGGAGATAATCAGAGTGCTTCTACAGAGAGGAAATGAGAGGCAAAGCAGCTAGTTCTAGAAAAAATTCAGCCCTAAAACGAAGAGAGGCAGAAAAATTAAATTCCTTGGATATATTTTGAACTTGTTGTGTCATTTTTATTTTCCAGCTGAGCAAGAATCCTGGTCTCTGAGACAATTATGCTACAGCAATCTCAATCCAAGAGCTAAAAGCAGTGTGACTTCTAATCCTATTCCTAATGTACGCTACTGGCTCTGCCCTGTTCCTCAATCAAAACATCCACTTACGCTGAAATATATCAGAAAAGTTATGTCTTCTGGAACTTCTTACAAGAAACCAACTCACATACAAGTGTTCTTGTCAAAGAGTGCAAGTAGCCCGAGTGGGAAGAAACACAAAGGAAAGTGAAAGCAGTCTGCCAATTATTTGGGACAGTGATTTGCTTGAACCTGTGTGCCTATCATACTTGCATGAATTCTCTTCTGTGGGGAAGATGTCTTTATCGGGAGAGACCTGTTCATGTCCCCTGCTGTCCTGGGATTCTTTTTGGCCACAGCCCTAGGTATCTTTCTTTGGCTACATCATGCCCAGGAGATATTCAGACTGCTTCCACAGAGAGGTATTGGAAGGCAAAGAACCTAGTTCTAGAAAAATAGACAACTCTAAATGATGTAGAGGCAGAAAAAAAAAACTTAACTGCAACAAATCTAACCTGTGGGTCATCTGTGAGTGTGCTGCTGTCCAAGAGGCTGTGTCTGTAAGACAATTACACTACAGCTAGCCCATTCCAAAAGTCAAAGGGCAGTGTGACTTTTAATCCTACTCAGATAGTATGCCTCTGGCTCTGCACAGTTCCTCATTCAAAGCATCCATATGCACTGACCGATATCAGAGATTTATATTATTGTGCCTGCATGTACTTAATACACCCGTAGGTACCAGATTTCTTGTGACAGACTCTAAGTAGACAGAGTGGGCAGAAACTAAAACGGATAGTGGAAGCACTTTGCAAAGAACTTGGGGACAGTGTATTGCTTGAACCAGTGTGCTTAGCATGGGGACAGTGTTTTTGCTTGAACCAATGTGCCTAGCATGTTGCATTAACCTTCTGCTCAATGGGACAGGTGTTTATCAGGAGAGGCCAGTTTGAGTGCCCCTTGTCCTGTTATGAAATTGTTTTCAGTCCTAGAGACCATTACTAGGTTATATCGTGGCCAGGAGATAAACAGACTGCTTCCACAGAGAGGAATTGAGAGGCAAAGCAGCTAATTCTAGAATAAAACAAAAAGAGAGTTAGAAAAATAAAATTCCCTTGGATATAATTTGAACCTATGTGTCATCTTTGAGTGTCCAGCTGATAATAAGCCATAACCTTTGAGACAATTATGCTATAGCAAGTCCATTCCAAGAGCTAAAGAGTGGTGTGACTTGTATTTCTACTCTGATTGTATGCTACTGGCTCTGCCCTGTTCCTCAATCAAAGCATCTACTTATGCTGACCTATATCAGAAAAGTTATGTCTCTGGATCTGCTTACAAGAAACCACCCTAATGTGCATGTGTTCTTGTCAAAGAGTGCAAGTAGGTAGAGTGGGAATGAAAGGGTAAGCATTCTGACAAATATTTGGGACAGTGTTTTACTTGAATCAGTGTGCCTAACATCGATGCATGGATTTTCTTCTGTGGGGCACAGTCCTTTATCTGGAGAAACCTGTTTGTGACCCCCTGCTCTCCTGGGAGTCTTTTTGGCCACTGTTTTAGATGCATTTCCTTGGATAATCATGCCCAGGAGATAATCAGACTGCTTACACAGAGATGTATTGAAAGGCAAAGAAGCAAGATCTGATTCTAGAACAATAGAGAACACAAAATTAAGTAGAGCCAGAAAAGGAAACTTCTATTGGCAACAAATCTAACCTGTGGGTCATCTGTGGTTGTGCCACTGTCCAAAATGCCTGGTCTATAAGACAATTATGCTACAGCTAGTCCATTCCAAAAGCCAAAGTGCAGTGTGACTTTTAATCCTACTCTGACTGTATGTCTCTGACTCTCCCCTGTTCATCATTCAAAGCATCCATTTGCAATGACATATATCAGAGATCTATATACTCTGACACTGCTTATTCTTAAGACACCCATAGGTAACAGATTACTTGTGACATACTGTAAGTAGACTGAGTGGGATGAAAATCAAAAGGATAGTGGAAGTAGTCTGCAAAGGAATTTGGGACAGTGTTTTGCTTGATCTAGTGTGCCTAGCATGGGAACAGTGTTTTGCTTGAACCAGTGTCCCTAACATGAAGCACGAATTTTCTTCTCCAGGGGACTTGAGTTTATCTGGAAAGACCTGTTCATGACTCCCTTGTCCTGTCACAGTTTTTTTTTTTCAGCCTCAGTCCTAGAGACAATTTCTAGGCTATTTCATGGCTAGGAGATAGAGTGCTTCTACAGAGAGGAAATGAGAGGCAAAGCAGCTGATTCTAGAAGAAAATAGAGCCCGATAAAAAGAGGCAGAAAAATTAAATTCCCTTGGATATATATTGAACCAGTGTGTCATCTTTGAGTGTCCAGCTGTGCAAGAGGCCTGGTCTCTGAGAAAATTATGTACCAGCAATCCCAATCCAAGAGCTAAATAGCGGTGTGACTGCTAATCCTACACTGATTGTATGCTACTGGCTCTGCCCTGTTCCTCAATCAAAGCATCCACTTATGCTGAACTATGTCAGAAAAGTTATGTCTTCTGGAACTGCTTAAAATAAGTAGTATGTATGCACCCTCACATACAAGTGTTCTTGTCAAAGAGTGCAAGTAGAGTGGGAAGAAACACAAAGGAAAGTGGAAGCAGTCTGCTATTTTGGAAAGTGTTTTGCTTGAACCTGTGTACCTAACACCGGTGCACGGATTATCTTCTGTGGGGGAGAGGTCTGGCAGAGTGAGCAGAAACTAAAAAGGATAGTGGAAGCACTCTGTCAAGGACGTGGGGACAGTGTTTTGCTTGAACCTGTGTGCCTAGCATGGGGTCAATGTTTTACTTGAACCTGTATGCCTAGGATCAATGCATGGATTTTCTTCTATGGGGGAGAGTCTTTTTCTGGAGAGACCTTTTCATGACCCCTACTGTCCTGGGAGTCTTTTTGGCCACCATCCTAGATACCTCTCCTTGGTTATTTCATGCACAGTAAATAATCAGACTGCTACCATAGAGAGGTATTGAAAGGCAAAGTCGCTAGTTCTAGAAGTATAGATAGCATGAAATGATGTAAAGGTAGAAAAATAAACTTTCTTTGCCAACAAATCTAACCTGTGTGTCATCTGTGGTTGTGCCACTGTCCAAGAGGCCTGGTCTATAAGGCAATTATGCTACAGCTACCCCATTTCAAATGCCAAAGAGCAGTGTGATTTTTAATCCTATTCTGATTGTAAGCCTCTGGCTCTGCCCTGTTCCTCAATCAAATCATCATTTACACTGACCATACCAGAGATCTATATCTTCTGGCCCTGCTTGCACTTAATATATTCGTAGGTATCAGATTTCTATTGACAGAGTGTCAGGAGCTAGATTGGGCAGAAAGACAAAAAGGATAGTGGAATTTCTCTGCCAAGGACTTGGGGACAGTGTTTTGCTTGAACTCGTGTGCCTAGCATTGGGACAGTGTTTTGCTTGAACTCGTGTGCCTCCATTAGGACACTGTTTTGCTAGAACTCGTGTGCCTAGCATGGTGCATGAATTTTCTTCTGCTGGGGACAGACATTTATCTGGTGATAGCTGTTTTTGACCCCTAGTCCTGTCACGGTTATTTTTTTGGCGGCAGACCTAGATACCATTACTTGGCTACTTCATTGCCAGAGATAATCAGAGTGCTTCCAAAGAGAGAAATTTAGAGGCAAAGCAGCTAATTCTAGAAGAATAGTCAGCCTCCCATAAGAGGCAGAATAATAAAATTCCCTTGGATATATATTTGAAACTGTGTGTCATCTTTGAGTGTCTACTGAGCAAGGGGCCTGGTCTCTGAGAACATTATGGTACGGCATGCCTATTCCAAAAGCTGAAGAACGGTGTGACTTCTTATTCAACTCTGATTGTATGCTACTGACTCTGCCCTGTTCCTCAATCAAAGCATCCACTTGCACTCACCTATATCAGAAAAGTTATGTCTTCTGGAACTTCTTACAATGAAACCACCCTCATGTACAAGTGTTCTTGTCAAAAAGTGAAAGTAGCCAGAGTGGAAAGAAGCACAAAGGAAAGTGGAAGCACTCTGCCAAGGACTTCGGGACAGTGTTTTGCTTGAACCTGTGTGCCTAGCATCAATGCACGGATTTTCTTCTATGGGGGAGAGTCTTTTTCTGGAGAGACCTGTTCATGACCCCCTACTCTCCTGGGAGAGTCTTTTTGGCCACTGTCCTAGATACCTTTCCTCGGTTATTTCATGCACAGTAGATAATCAGACTGCTTCCATAGAGATGTATTGAAAGGCAAAGAAGCTAGTTCTAGAAGAATAGATAGAATGAAATGAAGTAGAGTCAGAAAAAGAAAATTCCTTTGGCAAAAAATCTAACCTGTATGTCATCTGTGGTTGTGCCACTGTCCAAGAGGCCTGGTCTATAAGGCAATTATGCTACAGCTAGCCCATTTCAAACGCCAAAGAGCAGAGTGATTTTTAATCCTATTCTGATTGTAAGCCTCAGGCTCTGCCCTGTTTCTCAATCAAATCATTTTACATTGACCATACCAGAGATCTATATCTTCTGGCACTGCTTACACTTAATATATTATTAGGTACCAGATTTCTTTTGACAGAGTGTCAGTAGCGTGATTGTGCAGAAAGACAAAAGGATAGTGGAAACTCTCTGCCAAGGACTTGGGGACACTGTTTTGCTTGAACTCGTGTGCCTAGCATTGGGACAGTGTTTTGCTTGAACCAGTGTTCCTAGCACGATGCACAAATTTTCTTCTGTTGGGGACAGACATTTATCTGGTGATAGCTGTTCATGACACCCTAGTTCTGTCATGGATATTTTTTTGGCAGCAAACCTAGAGACCGTTACTTGGGGTCTTGGGGACAGTGTTTTGCTTGAACTCGTGTGCCTAGCATTGGGACACTGTTTTGCTTGAACTCGTGTGCCTAGTATGATGCACGAATTTTCTTCTGCTGGGGACAGACATTTATCTGGTGATAGTTGTTCGTGACCCCTAGTCCTGTCACAGTTATTTTTTTGGCGGCAGACCTAGAGACTGTTACTTGGCTACTTCATTGCCAGGAGATAATCAGAGTGCTTCCAAAGAGAGGAATTTAGAGGCAAAGCAGCTAATTCTAGAAGAATAGTCAGCCCCCAAAAAGAGGCAGAATAATAAAATTCCCTTGGATATGTATTTGAAACTGTGTGTCATCTTTGAGTGCCCACTGAGCAAGGGGTCTGGTCTCTGAGAACATTATGATACAGCAGGCCATTCCAAAAGCTAAATACTGGTTTGACTTGTATTCCTACACTGATTGTATGCTACTGGCTCTGCCCTGTTCCTCAATCAAAGCATTCAGTTACACAGACCTATACTAGAAAAGTTATGTCTTCTGGAACTTCTTAGAATGAAACCACCCTCATGTACAAGTGTTCTTGTCAAAGAGTGAAAGTAGCCAGAGTGGGAAGAAACACAAAGGAAAGTGAAAACATTCTGCCAACTATTTGGGACAGTGTGTTGCTTGAACCTGCGTGTCTAGCATCAATACACGGATTTTCTTCTGTGGGGGAGAGTCTTTCTCTGGAGAGACCTGTTCATGACCCCCTGCTGTCCTGGGAGTATCTTTTTGGCCACCGTCCTAGATACCTTTCCTCGGTTATTTCATGCACAGGAGATAATCAGACTGCTTCACAGAGAGGTGTTGAAAGGCAAATAAGCTAGTTCTAGAAGTAGAGTCAGAAAAAGAAAATTCCTTTGCAAAATATCTAACCTGTGGATCATCTGTGGTTGTGCCACTGTCCAAGAGGCCTGGTCTATAAGCAATTATACTACAGCTAGCCCATTCCAAAAGTCAAAGTGTAGTGTGACTTTTAATCCTACTCTGTATACCTCTGGCTCTGCCTTTTCTCATTCAAAGCATACATTTTCCCTCACCAATATCAGAGATCTATATCTTCTGGCAGCGCTTGTACTTAAGGCACCCTTAGATACCAGATTTCTTGTGACAGACTGCAAGTAGCCAGAGTGGGCAGAGGGTAGTGGAAGCACTCTGCCAAGGACTTGGGGGCAGTGTTTTGCTTGAACCAGTGTGCCTAGAATGGGGACAGTGTTTTGCTTGAACCAGTGTGCCTAGCATATTGTAGAATCTTCTTCTTCAGGGGACAGGCGTTTATCTTTTATCTGGATAGACCTATTCGTGAACCCCTTGTCCTGTCATGAATGTTTTTTGGCCACTGTTCTAGAGAGTGTTATATGGCTTTTTCATGGCCGGGAGATAATCAGAGTGCTTCCACAGAGAGGAATTGAGATGTAAAAAAGCTAGTTCTAGAAGAATAGACAGCACATAATAAAGAAGAGGCAGAAAAAGAAACTTAATGGCAATAAATCTAACCTGTGGGTCATTTGTGGTTGTGCCTCTTTCCAAGAGGCCCGGTCTATAAGACAATTATGCTACAGCTAGCCCATTCCAAAAGCCAAAAGGGTGGTGTGACTTCTAATTGTACTCTGATTATATGCTACTGACTCTGCCCTCTTCCTCAATGAAAGCACCCTCTTACTCTGAACTATATCAGAAAAGTTATGTGTTTTTGTCAAAGAGTGCAAGTAGCCAGAGTGTTAAGAAATACAAAGGAATGGGGGCCGGGCGGTGGCGCTGTAGGTAAGGTGCCTGCCTTCCCTGTGCTAACCTAGGACGGACCGCGGTTCGATCCCCCGGTTCCCCATATGGTCCCCCATGCCTGCCAGGAGCGACCTCTGAGCGAATAGCCAGGAGTAACCCCTGGGCGTCACCGGGTATGGCCCAAAAACCAAAAAAAAAAAAAATACAAAGGAAAGTGGAAGCAGTCTATTATCTATTTGGAACAGTGTTTTGCTTGAACATGTGTGCCTATTATGGGACAGTTTTGCTTGAACCAGTGTGCCTATCCTGATGCACACATTTTCTTCTCACGAGATTCGACCTTTATCTGGATAGACATGTTCCTAACCCCCTTGTCATGTCACGGTTTTTTTTTTGTTGTTGTTTTTTTGGCCTCAGTCCTTGAGACAGTTACTTGGCTATTTCATGGCTAGGAGATAATCAGACTGCTTCCACAGAGAGGAATTGAGAGTCAAAGCAGCTAAATCTAGAAGAAAACACCCGAAAAAAAAAGGTAGAAAAATATAACTTTCTTGGATATAAGTTGAACCTGTGTGTCATCTTTTAGTGTCCAGTTGAGCAAGAGGCCTGATCTCTGAGACAATTATGCTCCAGCACACCTGTTCCAAAAGCTGAAGAGCGGTGTGACTTCTTTTGTTTGTTTGTTTTTTGTTTTCTGTTTTTGGGCCACACCCAGTCACGCTCAGGGGTTACTCCTGGCTATACGCTCAGAAGTCGCTCCTGGCTTGGGGGACCATATGGGAAACCGGGGGATTGAACCATAGTCCATCCTAGGCCAGCGCAGGCAAGGCAGGCACCTTACCTCCAGTGCCACCGCTCAGCCCCGCGGTGTGACTTCTTATCCTACTCTGATTGTATGCTACTGGCTCTGCCCTGTTTCTCAATCAAAGCATACACTTACCCTCACCTATATCAGAAAAGTTATGTCTTCTGGAACTTCTTACAATGAAACCACCCTCACGTACAAGTGTTCTTGTCAAGGAGTGCACGTAGCCATAGTGGGAAGAAACACAAAGGAAAGTAGAAGAATCTGCCAACTATTTGGGTCCATGTTTTGCTTGAACCAGTGTACCAAGCATTGATGCACAGATTTTCTTCTGTAGGGACATGCCTTTTATGCCTCTGGCTCTGCATGGTTTTTCATCCAAAGCATCCATTTACACTGACCAATATCAGAGATCTATGTCTTCTGGCACTGCTTACACTTAAAACACCCATAGGTCGCAGGTTGCTTGTGACAGAGTGCAATTAGCCAGTGCAGTCAGCAACACAAAGGATATTGGAAGAAGTTTGCCTAGGATTTGGGGACAGTGTTTTGCTTGAACCAGTGTGCCTCGCATGATGCACGGATTTTCCTCTCCAGAAGTCCTTTATATTGAGGGACCTATTTGTGACCTCCTTATCCTGTTATGGATTTTTTTTTCGGCCATAATCCTAGAGACTGTTACTTGGCTATTTCATGGCCTGGAGATTATCAGACTGCTTCCACAGAGAGAACTTGAAAGCCAAATCCACTAGGTCTAGAAGAAAAGATGGCCAGAATAAAAGAAGAGGCCGAAATATAAAGTTCCTTTTGCAACAAATATAACCTGTTTTTCATCTGTGAGTGTGCAGTGTCTAAGAGGCCTGGTCTCTCAGATAATTATGAGACAATAAGCCCATTACAGAAGCCAAAGTGTGGTGTGGCATTTAATCCTACTCTGATGAATTTTATTAATTATATTAATCTTTGACTATTTTAGTTCTATCATACTTTACCTCATGTGCAAATAGTCCAATCTATGTTAACATAAAATGATTTGTTATATCTATATATTCCTTATTAAGTGTCCATTTGACACACAAAATTGATTTACTTCTCAAAGTTGTGGGCAATGGAAATGTCATCATTCCTTTTTCCAGGATTATTATAGCAGTGAACTGTTTGTTCTTTAATCTCTGTCAGAAAGTATATGTATAATGTCATTTTATTCAGCAAATAAAACTTGCTTTTATTGTGAAAGAGTTTTAGTTGCATAATTACCAGAAACACAAGAAGAAAAGTGGAGACCGTCTGCCAATTATTTGGGGACAGTGTGTTGCTTTCACTAACGTGTGCTTAGATCGATGCACATATATTTTTTTTATTAACTGTGCTTGGCCTGCCTTTACCTTGAGAGCCTTATTTGTCACCTACTTATCCTCTGATGGGTGTTTTTTATGCATGCCATCCTAGAGACCTTTATTTGGTGGTCTCATGCCTGAGGGTATAACCAGACTTCTTCCATGAAGAGGAATTGAGATGTGCCATCAGCTAATTTCTTGTTTAGTAAGAAATTTTAGCAAGAAATGTTTTAAGAAATAAATATCAGAATAAAAGGCGATGCACCAAAATAAAGTAAATTATATATCTGGTAACCATTGCCCCAATATTCCTGTAAATGAGACATTCAGTCACTGACAGTAATGCAGGAACACATTTTTGCCACAGTGCTCTAAGGTCTCACTGTGTCTTATCACAGCTGAGTACTTACTTGACCATTGAGTCTCAGAGACTGTTGCTTTTTTCCACACTAATAAGCTTTCATACTTAAAACTTTTCCTGTGTTTATATGTATTAAACTTTGTAAACAACTAATAATGCAAGCAGATAAAGGAGCACATTCTTAGCATTCTCATACCTTCTTTGAAGTCAATTCCCTTGCCCATACCTGGTGGTCTATGCAGATATTACCTATTTCTTCAAGATGGCCTTTAAGAAGAGTCCTGTTCTATTCGGTTGGAGCCAGAATGTCCCTTGCGTAGATCTTGATATGTCACGTTGGAGACTGGAATCCTTTGGAAACAAGGTTCTTCTGTCGATTCTCTTGTGAGGGTGTGGCTTAATTGTTCCCAGAGATTTCATTTGCTCTATTCATTTCTATTAAACATTAAAATTAAGCATAACTGCCTGAACTTCTTTAGATAGTTCACCTAATAAAATTACCTCAAGATATATTTGGTCCCAAATTTATCTCTTAAAGGTTTATAGTATAATTTAACTGGGTATGATACAATTTATTTAATAAAACTTGTTGATGTGTTTATTTTAGAAATTGAATGTTGTGAATTTGATAAATTAATTTCTATATCGTTTTTATAGAGTTAATAAAGATATTTTAACAATACTCACACTCTAACACTTATTTATGGGTCATTTTTCCCCTCCACATTTTCCCAACACTTTCTATTTCCACTATTTTGTGGACTCATATCAGTATGAAGTGATACTACATTTTGTTTTTACAAACTCTAAGAAACTACATTTACTTTATTAATATATATGAAAATCACTGTATGTCATCTTCTAGAAATGTCCTATTTTTGTAAATGTTTTAGTGGTGATTTTTGCTTGTTAAATTTGCATAGAGTTCTTTGAAAATTTTTTTTCTGGTTGTTCGGGTCACACCTGTTTGATGCTCAGGGGTTACTCCTTGCTATGCGCTAAGAAGTCGCTCCTGGCTTGGGGGGGCCATATGGAATGCTGGGGGATCAAACCTCGGTCCTTCCTTGGCTAGCACTTGCAAGGCAGACACCTTACCTCTAGTGCCACCTCACCGGTCCCCTTTGAATATTTTTTTGGTTTCTTTGGGGGGCCACACCCGGTGACACTCAGGGGTTACTCTTGGCTATTTGCTCAGAAGTCGCTCCTGGCAGGCACGGGAACCATATGGGGAACCGGGGGATCGAACCACGGTTCGTCCTAGGTTAGCACAGGCAAGGCAGACACCTTACCTCCAGCGCCACCGCCCGGCCCCCCTCTTTGAATATTTTTATATGAAAATTTTCTTCAGATATGATATGAAATTATCTTTCAATTGAGAGGTTGTCCTTTGGTTTTAGTGATACTTAATTTTACTCTGCATAAGTATTTTAATCTCATATAGGCCCAATTTTTCATTTTATTTTATTTTGTTTACCAATTCATTGGCACACAAATCCAAACACATCTGCAAAATTACAGATCTTAAGGTAAATGTACATTTGGCATGAATATGTAATTTCTCTCTTATCTCAAGTTCAGGATTTCTACTAAAAATTCTGATGAAATATAATGCAGGTGCTTATGTATATGGATTTGCTAACTGACATAGATAGAGATTATTAGATCACATTGTCATGTCCTTACTATTTTCCTGGTACTACTTATGTTTATCTTACTGTGTATATAACATAATAGAAATCTATCAATGTAAAAGTATTTCAACTTTTGGAGAAATTCACAGTAATCTAGCTCATATTCTTCTGGACATATCAGGGTATTATAAAAATTATTGATATCCATTAAAAATAAAATCACTCATATGTTAAAATTTACTGAAAATACTGACTCGGAAATTCAAAAGGCTTAAGTATAAAATCACAATCCTTAAAATACTTTGAAAAGTATAATTTAAATATTTTATAAGTGTATTATGTAGTTTTGCATTTACATTCATTAGCAGCATTTTTATTATGTCTTTATACTTAAATAAGAAAAAGAAATACCCTTGTTAAAATTACAAGGCATGGGGGCTGTGAAGATATTACAGGGTTTCTTTGATTATGTAAACAATTTATTCTGGCATCAAAGGACTTTTGAGCATTGCCTGGTATGCCTCAGGAAGTTACCCAACACTGAATTATTCCTGGTAGTTCTAGCCACATTAGAGCTTGTTCCGCACTGTTTTTATGTCTCTAGCATTGAACCACTGGTACATTTGAGCTAATAGTTTCAGGTGTAAAGTCAAGGCTTTCTAACAAACACAGCAAAATACAACAAAATAAATATCAGGAAAACTGACAAAAGTTTAGAAAAATATTGATAAAATATTCTAATTATTGTCTATATATTTCTAATTGAATATACCGGTATATACTCTTCTAAAAAGTTATAAGCATCTTGAGAATAATTTATTAACTATAGAATAATTTGGTTGAAATATACAAAGTGTTTTCTTCCTATAGATTTCTCTTAAACATGTGTTAGTTTTATTTAGCTATAGTGGATATTTATATATAGATATAGATATCTTTATATAGTGGATATCTTGACTAACACTGGTTAAATTTCATGCACCAGATTGTACTACAAATATCACAATTATAGACCTAAATGTGTGGTGCCAGGCACTACTAGTAGATATGGCCCTAGAGATCTCCAAACACTGCTGAGATGACTGGTAACACATCAGTGCCCAGATAACACTGTATCCTCAGACCAAATAGGCCACAAATCACTAAGATGGATTCTTTGGCTTCCTAAACACAGCTTGGAACAGCCTACCAATTTTGAAGCTTTATATTATTAACTACCATTTCCCCTGCACATAAAATATCATTATATTGATGCCTTAATCACAATAGGAAGAAATGTGTTCATTGTGAGGCTATTTTCTTTCAGTTCATAATTTTTTCTGCGAAATTTAAAATATATAAATATTGATGTCAAAATGAAAACAGTTCATATTCCTCATTAGATCCTTTATATTATGTTGGATAAGAGAGTTCTTGAGCAATAAACAGAAGATTATTTATTTAACTTTTCTTAATTGCTTTCTGTGAGCTAAAAATCTACATATTTCTATATTTTATATATGTATGAGCTGACATTTAGCCAGTTGCTATTTAAAGGTCACCATTTTCATGTTCTTAAACTGTAAACTTGTCTAAAATGGGTAAAAGAAATCAATGTCTAGCCAATTGACAGATTCAATTAGTAAATACTTATAAATCGAAAAAAAATATTAGTCAAGGAAATCATACAAATCTTAATAAAATATTTCTTACAAAGTAATTCAATTGGCCAAGAAAGACAGATTTCAACTTCCTTATTTTTATACATGCGAATCATGAATTATAACAATGTTTCATTTCATTACCAACAAAATTCTCAAGATAAAATTCTTAAAACAACTGCTTGCTAAGCAAAAAGACAAAAACATAAATTGCATCCTTGCTGGCTGAGCAAATAAATTTGGAAACTGACATTATTCAACTAGCAATTTTCTTTCCAGAAACAAAGTTTCTGCTGATAGTGTGAAGACTCTGGCTAAGGTCAAACAGTGTGATTGACAGTGAAGTAATCTTCAAGAAGAATCTTCTAGTATAAGTGTCATTTTTATTATAAATGAGAGTTGGTTCTTTGCCTCCTCAATGTTTTCATTAGAAGAACTAACTGCTCGTGTTAATATTTTCCCCCCCAAAAGCATTTTATTTGCTTTTTAAGTAACTTATATTCTATTATTTTATTTTATTGAAACTTTAGGAATATGATTGCCTTTTAATTTAAAAGTGATCACATAGGACAACATATATTATCATTCAATCTTCCAAATTAAACCAATTTAGTCACTGACATTCATTGACCTCAAAATTTCTTCCCAACAAAAAACTTGACTTGGAAAGATCGGTTGGAAAATTGGCCTGTAGTGTTCTTTCCTGAATCAATAACTAAATCCCCTTAGATAACCTTGACAGAACCTCACTTTAAGTTCTAGTGGGGGTGTTGAAAAGCAGCACATCTCTAAGGAAATAAATGGAATCTTGTGCTTTGTTGTTTTTCAGTTGTACCATGCATGTGTAGGTACTTTCTTCCTAGTTCCTGGTCTAATTTAAGTAGGGTTTCTCTATATTAATTTTTAGACTTCTTTTTTAATTTCAAGTAGGAAAAATAATACTGTTTTAGGGGATAGGAGATATTTATGGTTTTTACCTGAATCTGTACTCAGCATTGTTCCTGGAGGGAATCTGGGAACTATATACTGATTTAATGGGAAGTGGCTCTATGCAAGGCAAGCACCTTAACCTCTCTAGCCCTCTCACTCTTCTACTATCTTCTTTTGAATGTGTAAGTTGTCAAGTTTGTAAGAGGTCAAGTAACCCACATTTACTACCATTTGTTTTCATTCCTATTCTGTCATCATTATTGTTATTGTTTAGGGCCATATCTGGCAGTGTTGGTTCTGAGTTTAGGACTGTTCTGATTCTGAATCATTCCTGGCAGTGCTCAGTAAATCATAAGGGTTGCCAGGGATCTAATCCAGATACGTCACATGCAAGACAAGCACCTTACCTGCTGTAGTATATTGTTGGCCCCAATAATCATTTATGTTTTATTAAACTAATTCTAATTCAAGTAAATAGATTTAGTATATTACTGATACCCTCAATAATATATGTTTATTCAACATGTACACTTGCAGACTTTTGTGTTAAATTTTTTGTGCTGCTAGAGGAGAAAATCAGACCAAAGACTTTGTGGCTTAATTTCCATACCAGTGTAATATCTTCTTTTTAAATGTGATTTTTAATTTTCTTTTGTTTTTTGGAGGGTCACACCTGGCAGTGCTCAGGGGTTTCTCCTGGCTCTGTGCTCAGACATCGCTCCTGGCAGGCTCAGGGTATCATATGAGACGCCAGGATTCAAACCACCGTCCTTCTGCATGAAAGGCAAATGCCTCACCTCCATGTTCTCTCTCCGGCCCATTAATTTTCCTTTTTAAGGTTAGCCTTATGCCTACATTTTGTTTTTTCATTTTCATTTGCAAATAGAACCAGAACAATACTGACCAATGCAAAATATGGTAGTTATGTAGTATCCTGTGTGTGGTCAAGGCACTTTTCTTCTTTTTAAATATTTTTTCAGAGCATATTGAAAATTCTTTTGAACATGTAAGATTGAGCATATGGATTTATTTCCATTGTTTACTAAAATTCTAATAAATGTAAATAGAGGTTTAAAAGGCATTAAATGTCAAGGACAAACAACAGAAGTGACAAAGACAGCAATGACATTTTGAGACTGAAAAACAAAAATCGTAAGTTACATGCACAGAAAAATACAGATTTAAATCTTCCTTTCTTTTTCACTTTTCCTCTTTGGAATTTATTATTGAGTTTTGGCTTCGTAACTGAGTCAAGCCTACCCGAAGGACAATATTTTGTCTCTAGAAAGTGGAGCATTGATTACTGTGTCCAGAATCTGAATCGTTGTCTATTCCAATGATGATCCAATATGTAAAAATTCCATACAAATATTAGATTCAATATTATTTTCCAGGGTTTTATAAGTATTTCAATGAATCCACAATTCTGTTTCTTAATTGATATCATATTCAGATTCAAAAGTTTGGGGATACTTTAAGTTCATTGCTATTTAGCCAGGAAATCTGGAATGTTTTTTTTTATAATTTAAAATTATTAAAATTATATAAAATTATTAATTTAAAAGTTGTCAAAATTATTAATAGTATAAAATCTTTTTCCAATGTTTAAATAAAATAATTTACTTTGACAAAATATGATTCAAAGGATTGGAATATATACTTTGCATGTGAGAGTCATGTATATGATTGCAAGCCCCATGTCTACACTGA
>PVKC010020629.1:0-18532 GCA_004027635.1 Crocidura indochinensis
AAAAAAATAGCAAAGTGAGATATGAGATTTCAAGGAGAAGTTTAACATAAACATTGAGGGTTAGGGGTGTCTAGAAGTATGACAATGGCTGATAATAATCGCCACAAGGTCAATAGACAATAGTTAAGCTTGAAAGCAACCACAAATCATGAAAGACTGACCCCTTTTTTGTGATATTCTTCTCTGGAGCAGTATACCCCATGATTTTACCTGAAGGAGAATCCATGGAGCAATTATTTAACAAGTTCGTCTGTCGTGCAGTTTGGGAATAGCATCGCAGAAGGGTTCCAACACAATGGATAGGAAACTTGGCTTGTATGCAGCCAACTAGGGTTCCCTCCCCAGAACTCTATTTGGTCTCCCATGCTTCACAAGGAATAATTACTGAGTGTGGAACCAGGGGTAACCCATGGTAACTGCCAGATGTGGCTCAAAAAGCAAAATATTAAAAAAAATGAAGTCTTTTCAGATATGTTGCATTTCTGCACAGAAAAGAATTTCAGGGGGAGATGGATAGTGAAGTAAAATACATTTATTCAGGAAATACAGGAAGAAAAAAGCAGACAGAGAGATGAAGACATATTCTTAAAGAGAACATAGGTGGACTGGAGAGGTAATATAGAGAGGGATCTTCACTTGCACACAGCCTAACAAAACAGTGCCAGGAAATCTTGTTAATTCAATTGGTCATATAAAAGCTCACTTGCATGTGTTGAGGTAGGATACCAAATATCAGCAGTGGGAATAGAGCAGCCAAGAATAAATAGGACAGAAATAGGGCACTGCACAAATAGCTTCTTTAAGTCCTCAAAAGTAAGGGACTGTTTTCAGATGTGATCCAAATTATAGGCCTCAGTTCTGGATAGCAGTTACAGGGAAGACCACTTTTTCTAGGAAGGGATCCTTCCTATAAAGGAGATCATGTTCACAAAGAAAGAACCCCCTTTTTAACAGGAAGGAGTAGAATCAGGACATCAGCAGTGCCTTGTAGCAAAAAAGTTCTTGCTTAGGCTATTAAGTAAAATAACTATTAACATCAAAGTATCTGGAGTTTAGTGGACTAATTATATCCAAGGTTTCCCTAGGGTTCCAAAATAGCTATCCAAACCCAGTGACATCTCCTACATTCATACAATCTTATAAATTGTGGTTTATAACTTTACTATTCAGGCATGACTTCTTGGCTCCTACTATTACTTCTTATTTTCCTATAATCTTAATTGCCTTTAATCAATAAGACCGTATTGCTGCCGAGACCTTAAAGTTTTAGCTGAAGCAGACAGAATTGTCAGAGTGATTCTAATAGGTGGAATCAATTAATGTCACTCCTCAGTTTAACACCCTCAATGTCAGAGAAGCGTTATTTTGTGAGTTGGGCAGTCTCTTTGACTATATGTCTCATTCACATCAGCTTTTCTAATTCTAAGGAAATTGAAGACCCTGGAAGTTTTCCTCTTGATATTTGTTTAGCTCCACTCATCTCCCCCTACATTCCTACTATAAGTTACCTTCTACAAGAAAACTCCGTGACCATTTCCATGGACACTATCAATTTCTAACACAGTTTCTATTCTTCACACCCTAACTTAATTTATTATCATTATATCTGCCCTGAATGTTAATGGATATTTGCTATTTTGATAGTCTTTCTCTCATTCAGATTTTCTGTTTTGTTCTCTGCAGTTTTCCAGGCCTCTTGAAGTACATCTCATCTTGATAATACATATGTATTTTTCAATGAATATCTGGACAATAAAATGTTTGTTCAGTGAATCAGAAATTTTTTTACTGGAGAAGTATGATTGCCTTGAAAAATTGTAAATCCACAAGAAAAAAATTTTTTTTGTAAAACATTAAAAAATGTTACTTGTTTGCTCTGTGTTGTTTTCATTTATAAGAGATGAAAGAGTTTGGCAGTGTGTGTACTCTTTCATGGGAAGTCCTTAAACAAAGCAAGTAGAATATAATAAAAGATCTGAAACTCTATCTTTTTTTCTGATAGAAATTTTGACAAATTATCCAGTTACTAAAAATTGTTAGGGTTTCCTGACTATTGACAGTCAATCCAATGAGAGATACTGTGATGGTTAATAAAGAGTTTTATTGGCAACATATTAGCTGGTTAGAAGATATGGCCATCTTTGGTCAGCCCTATGGTCTGAATGGTAATTAGTAGGTATTTGTTTTTATTGTAAAATAACAGGGAAGAAATGTTTGTTGTATACAGGTGAGCTCCAGAACAAATAAAAAATCTTCTGTATGGTCTGGCTTCTTCATGTATATTCCTCTTACCTGAAAATCTCAACAAAATAGGGACAAAAAAGAGGAACACTGACTATATCTTTAAGTTTCTGTCAGATAAGAGAGTAAGGAAAGGATAAATGTCCTAGCATAGGAATTAACTTCCTAATTGTTTTGAACTGGTTTCATTCCTATCATCATCCAATATGGGGACTACAGTGTTTACATCTAGCTGACCAACCTAAATCAATTGATAAATAATTTATTTCTTTTTAAGCATTGAAAAAGTGATTGCCATATCACTAAATTCTTATATAAAATTACAACATTTGAAACTAGTAAAAATTATATGTCTAGTACAAATTAATTCCTTATATTTACCATAGATTTACTTAGATTGTGGAGTCTTTTGGTACATACTAGTTTTAAATTAGATAGAATAGAGTAGAATAAAATTAATTATTCTCATATCTACCACAAAGAAGAGTTAGTTATATATGTGGTAGTGAAATAATCTTGAGGAAACTGAAGGCCATTTATAGAAGTATTCTGAATGTTTTATGGAAAATTCTTTTTTAAATAGGACCTTTAATGTATACAATCATATTGTTGTATTTACATTCTTATATTTGGACTATACAAAGATTTTTTTCTTACCTTTGAATAGAGCAGATGTTCTTCAGTGCAACTTTCAGAATAGGTAGTTAAGCATTCTCTTTCATTCCATACAAGGAAATTAATATAGGTCATCCACATAATGAAATTTATGTAGGTCAAGAAGTCCACATGAATGTGCATCTTTTTCCACATCCTATTTTAATATGTATTTTCCTGAGATTCTCCCTCATCTATACATTTAAGAAAATACTAATTTTTTATGACCAAACACATATCCTAATTGCAAAAATTAACTGATAAAAAAGCTAATACAATCAATCACATAGGAAAAAAACAAGTGGTTGTTTAGATGCTGTCATTTGCTATCTTACTTAAAATCAATCAAACTGCTCTATGTATTATTCTTTCCAACTAAAGAAAGTTTATTATTATCCAAAGATTCCAGCCAAGTAAAAAAAATCCCTGAAAAAAAGTGCAGGAATGTAAATGTCAGAAAGTCAAAGCACAAGAATGATAAAAAACTGTGCATTGAATTTAATTAGCTGCTGATTATGACTGGACTTCATTAATTTGGACTTGCCAGCTGTATTAACTGCCATTTTATTCAGCTATTCCTGGTTTTATAATATTTGTATTATGAGAAATTAGAGCAATTTGTACCATTCTTTTGATTTTTTTCCTCTCTCATAAACAAAGTACAGCTTTCCAAGAAAACAAAGCTCTCTTGTTTCCATATACTTTAGATTGCCTTATTCCTAGACCCTTAGCATGGATCAGAAATTTCTCAATTTTCCCATCACAACAGTCATTTGTTTCTGTGTCCTTACTCACTTATTGTGTATTGTCTGGTGTCATATATGTTCTTTTCAGAGGTTTGCAGTGAGGGCTTGCCAAGGGGATTGTTGCTTACTATGGTAAGGACATTTGGAGAGTTAATCTAGATTAGAGGAATACATTAAAGTAAATCTGATTTAGGCAGTCCTTAATGGAAAATTGTTTCCCTTTTTTAATTAAGTTGTGAGTTGTAATTTATAGGAGGCATCTTTAGAAAATTTTTTAATTGCAACAGAGCAATGTATTTCCTCTATATATAGAACTCTTTGCATCTGTTCAAATTAAAGTTGCAATGATAGTCAAACTTGAAAGTCTTGAGACATTCATCTTAGTAAGAATATACTTAAGCTCTGTCTATGTTGTTTATGTTTTCTTTTTTACAAAAAATTCTTATATTAACCTTTTTGGACTGCCAATGGCATGAAGACATTGGAAAGAAACCTGTATCTTGCAGAAACATTACATTTGTTATAAAGTTTTCTTTTTTATATTAATAATTATTATTTTGACCAAAGCGGATTACAAATCATTCACAGTAGTATTTCAGATACATAGTGACATTGAATCAGGGGCACCACTGCCCGGCCCCGTATCATCTATTTTTTATGTTCTTTAATGCTTTTAGAAAATATTATTGTCAAGTACATATCAATACATTTTGCCTTATTGGTGGGAAGATTGCATTGGTTAAGGGGGGAATGTACATTTTTATGACTGAAACCCAACCACAAACATGTTTCTAACTATGGTGCTTAAATAAAAAATACTAATAAAAATAAAAAACTAAAGAGTGTTCTAAAATTGAAAGATATGTAAAAAAAGTTTCTCCTTAAGAGAGAACTCTGCCATTTCTATTAATTTATTCTGACCATTAGGTAATCTGATTGTCCATTATATTTTTTGAATATAGGTTTTTTTGTTTTTTATATCTTTATTTAAACATCTTAATCACAAATATGATTGTGATTAGGTTTCATTCATGTATAGAAAACCCCCCTTAACCAGTGCAGCATTGCCACCACAAATGTCCCAAATTCCCACCATCCCACCCCACCCCCACCTGTACTCTAGACAGGTTTTTCAGTTCCCTCATTTATTCACATAGTTATGGTAGTTCTCAGTGTAGTTATTTCTATAACTACACTCACCACTCTTTGTGGTGAGCTTCATGAAGTGAACTGGAAGTTCCAGTCCTCCTCTCATTGTCTCAGGATTGTTGCAAAAATGACTTTTATTTTTCTAAAAACCCATAGATGAGTGAGACTATTCTGCGTCTCTCTCTCTCCCCCTCTGACTTATTTCACTCAGCATGATAGATTCTATGTACATGCATATATAGGAAAATTTCATGACTTCATCTCTCCTGATGGCTGCATAATATTCCATTGTGTATATGTACCACGGTTTCTTTAGCCATTCGTCTGTTGAAGGGCAAATTGGTTGTTTCCAGAACCTGGCTATTGTGAACAATGCTGCAATAAATATAGGTGTGAGGGAAGGATTTTTGTATTGTATTCTTGTGTTCCTAGGCATATCCCTAGGAGTGGAATAGCTGGGTCGAATGGGAACTCAATTTCTAGTTTTTGAAGGAATCTTCTTATTGCTTTCCATTGAGGTTGGACTAGATGGCATCTCTCCACATCCCACCAGCACTCATTGTTCTCATTCTTTGTGATATGTGCCAATCTCTGTGGTGTGAGATGGTATCTCATTGTTGTCTTGATTTGCATCTCCCTGATGATTAGTGATGAGAATCATTTTTTCATGTGCCTTTTGGCCATTTGTATTTCTTCTTTCAAATTGTTCATTTCTTCTCCCCATTTTTTGATGGGATTAAAAGATTTTTTTCTTGTAAAGTTCTGCCCTGTTTATTTTGGAGATTAGCCCCTTATCTGATGGGTAATGGGTAAATAGTTTCTCCCACTCAGTGGGTGGCTCTTGTATCCTGGGCACTATTTCTTTTGAGGTGCAGAAGCTTCTCAGCTTAATGTATTTTCATCTGTTTTTTCTGTGCTTCCACTTTTTTTGGAAAGAGTGTTTTCCTCCTTAAATATGCCTTTACTCTCAATATCATGGAATGTTTTACCTATGTGTTGTTCTATATACCTTATGGTATCAGGTCTGATATCAAAGTCTTTAATCCATTTGGATTTTACCTTCGTACATGGTATTAACTGGGGATCTCTGTTCCCTTTTTTGCAAGTGGCTAACCCGTTCTGCCAGCAACACTTGTTGAAGGGTTTTTCCATGCTCCACTTAGGATTTCTTGCTCCCTTGACAAAAATTAGGTGCTTATATGTCTGCCAAACATTCTCTGAGAACTCAAGTGTATTCCACTGATCTGAGGATCTGTCTTTATTCCAATACCATGCTACTTTGATAACTATTGCTTTGTAGCACAGTTGAAAGTTGGGGAAAATAATACCTCCCATGTACCTTTTCCCTAGGAGTGTTTTAGCTATTCGAGGGTGTTTATTGTTCCAGATGATCTTCATAAGTGTTAGACCCACTTCTTTGAAAAATGTCGGGGGCTGGGTGGTGGCGCTAGAGGTAAGGTGCCTGCCTTGCCTGCACTAGCCTAGGACAGACCGCGGTTCGATCCCCGGTTTCCCATATGGTCCCCCAAGCCAGGAGTGACTTCTGAGCGCATAGCCAGGAGTAATCCCTGAGCATCACCGGGTGTGGCCCAAAATAAAAACAAAAAAAAAAAGAGAGAAAGAAAAAAAAAAAGAAAAATGTCATGGGTGTCTTTAGAGGGATCATTAAATCTGTATAATGCTTTGGGGAGTATTGCCATTTTAATGATATTAGTCCTGCCAATCCATGAGCAGGGTATGTCTTTCCATTTCCATGTGTCCTCTCTTATTTCTTGGAGCAGGGCTTTATTTTTTTCTTTGTATAGGTCCTTCATGACTTTGGTCAAGTTGACTCCAAGAGATTTGAGTGTGTGTGGCACTATTGTGAATGGGATTGCCTTCTTAACATCAATCTCATCCCTCTCATTATTGGTGTATAAAAAGGCCATTGATTTCTGTGTGTTAATTTTGTAGCCTGCCACCTTACTATATGCAACTATTGTTTCTTGAAGCTTTTTGGTAGAGTCTTTAGGATTTTCTAAGTAGAGTATCATGTCATCTGCAAACAGTGAGAGCTTGACTTTCTCCTTTCCTATCTGGATTCCCTTGATTTTTTTTTTGACTGATAGTTATAGTAAGTACTATGTTGAAGAGGAATGGTGAGATCGAACAGCCTTATCTTATACCAGAACTTAGAGGAAAGGCTTTTAATTTTTCTCCATTGAGGATAATACTTGCCATTGGCTTGTGGTAGATGGCTTCAACTAGACTGAGAAAGGTTCCTTTTATTCCCATCTTGCCTAGAGTTTTGATCAAGAATGGGTGTTGGACCTTATCAAATGCTTTCTCTGCGTCTATTGATATGATCATGTCATTTTTATTTTTCTTGTTTATGTTTTCTATTATGTTGATAGATTTACAGATGTCAAACCATCCTTGCATCCCTGGAATGAAACCTGCTTGGTCAAAGTGTATGATCTTCTTGATGATGCTTTGGATCCCATTTGCCAGGATTTTGTTGAAGACCTTTGCATCTGCATTTATCAGGGATATTGGTCTGTAATTTTCTTTTTTGGCAGCATCTCTGTCTGGTTTTGGTATCAAGGTGATGTTGGCTTCATAAAAGCTGTTTGGGAGTGTTCCCATTTTTTCAATTTCATGGAAGAGCCTGGCTAGGATTGGTAGTAGCTCCTCTTGAATGGTTTGAAAGAATTCATTAGTAAATCCATCTGGGCCTGGCTTTTCTTTTTGGGCAGATATTTGATTACAGTTTTAATTTCCTCCATAGCGATGGGGAGTATTTCGATGTGTTACATCTTCCTTATTTAACTGTGGAAGGTTATAAGTGTCTAGGAATTTATCCATTTCTTCTAGGTTTAAATGTTTAGTAGCATAAATTTTCTTAAAGTAGTCTCTGATTTCCCTTCGAATCTCTGAAATATCTGTCGAGATCTCCCCCTTTTCATTTCTAATATGGGTTATCAGGTTTCTCTCTCTCTCTTTCTTTGTGAATTTAGCCAATGGTCTACAAATCTTGTTTACTTTTTCTAAGAACCAATTTCTGCTTTCATTGATCTTTTGAATTGTTTTATGGGCTTCCACTTCATTGATTTCTGCTTTCAGTATTGTTATTTCCTTCTGTCTCCCTATTTTTGGTTTCTTTTGTTGGTCATTTTCTAATTTTGTGAGCTGCGTTAAGTTATACAGGTATGCCCTTTCTTCCTTCCTGATGTGTGCTTGCAAAGCTACACATTTTTCTCCCAGGACTGCTTTTTTCTGTATCCCATTGTTCCTGGCAGTTTGTGTCTTCATTATCATTTTTTCCAGGAAAGTTTTGATTTCCTCTTTGATTTCATCTTGGACCCACTGGTTGTTCAGTAGCAGGCTCTTTAATTTCCAATTATTAAAGTTTTTCTTCTGTGTCCCTTTGTAGTTCATATCTAATTTCAGAGCCTTGTGGTCAGCAAAGTTAGCCTGCAAATTCCTACCCTCTTGATTTTATGAAGGTATGTTTTATGTGTCAGCGTGTCATCTATCCTGGAGAATGACCCATGTACATTGAAGAATGTGCACCTAGGTTTTTTTGGGTGGAATGTCCTATATATGTCTACTAGTCCTTTTTCTTCTATTTCTCTTTTCAGGGCTGTATGTTTTTGTTGGGTTTCAGTCTGTTGAACTATCAAATGTTTACAGGGCCATGTTGAGTTCTCCCACATTTATTTATTATTGATGTCTTCTTTGAGAGTTGTCAATAATTCAATAATTTGCTGGTCTCTCATTGGGTGAATATATGTTTAAAATTCTGTTTTCTTTCTGTTGCACATTTCTCTTGATTAGTACAAAGTGTCCAGTTTGTCCCTTACCTTTTTTCTGAGTATAATGTTGGTGTCATCAGAGATCAATATAGCCACCCCAGCTTTTTTAAGGGTACTGTTTGCTTGGATGATTTTCCTCCAGCATTTGATTTTGAGTTTTGTTTGTTCTGATTATTCATCTGTGTTTCTTGTAAGCAGCAGAAGGTTGGATTCATCTTTTTGACCCATTTTGCCACTCTGTGTCTTTTAATTGGTGAATTTAGTCCATTGAGATTGAGGGAGATGATTTTCATAGGATTTAATGTCATCTTTGTAGATAAGTTTGCTGTGTTTATTGGTCTCTCTTGTCTTAAAGTAGACCTTTCATCTTTTTCCTTTAAGGCTGAATTTTCATCTGTGAAGTTTCTGAGCTGTTGTTTATCCATGAAGCTATGTATCCTTTCTTCAAACCTGAACATGAGTCGGGCTGGGTGCAGTATTGTCAGTGAGGCATTCATTTCATTCAGTCTTCTCACAATATCCCACCACTGTCTTCTGGCCTTGAGTGTTTTTTAGTGACATGTCTGGTGTAAGTCTTAAGGATACTCCTTTGAATGTAATTTCCCTTTTTGATCTTATTGCTTTCAGTATTCTATCTATATCTTTGGCATTTGTCATTGTAATGAGGATGTGTCTTGGGATGTTTTTCTTTGGATCTCTTTTAGCTGGTACTCTTTGGGCATGTACGATTTGACTGCATGTAGTCTTTAACTCTGGGAGTATCTCTTTGATGGTGTCTTTGACAGTTGATCCTTGGTCTCTGGAACTCCAATGATATGTTGTTTCTGTTTATCAAAGTTTATCAAAGATTTCTTTTTCCATCTGTTTGCATTCCTTGAGTACTTTTTCCAATGCCTGATCGTTTGTCTTAAGGTTCGTTTCCAATTTCTTCTCCTGTGTTGAGTTTTTATGCATCTCATCTTCCAGTATTCTGACTCTCTCCTCAGTTGCTGTTACCCTGCTGGGGAGTCCATCCATTGAGGTTTTCAGTTGAGTTTTCATGTTGTTCAGATCTGTTATTTTAGTTTGGAGTTTTCTGATTTCTGTCTTTGTGTTCTGTTCAGATCGATCTATGCTTTCTCTGAGTTCTACAAGCATCCTCCATATTTATATTTTAAGTTCCTTATCTGAGAGGTTAATCAGATGGTTGGATTTTTTTTTAGGTCATCTGAGCTATCGTCTTCATTCTCTGTGCAGGGTTTTTTTGCCTGCGATTTTTCCCCATTGTCATGCTTGTAGTGTGATTTTGTCTGCGTGTTGTGGTGGTGTTAATTGGTTAGAAAGAGTGCGTGGCTGTGAAGCAGAGCAGCTGCACTCTTCTGTGGTCCCAGATGACAGGTTTTTGGGGGAGTGCACTTCCTAGGCCTCTGAGGAAAACTTCAAGTATTTAGGGAAGGCAGACAAGCAAAGCAAAGAGTTCCCTTCAAGTCCTCAGGGTTATCCAAGGCACAGCAGGAGGGGGAAGCTAGCCAAGATCTCTGTAGTAGGCAAGATCGCAGGCAGGAACATTGATGAAATCCAGTGTCAGGTGGCTGGAAACACCATGGCCCAAGATAGCTTTTGCGCCCTTGTGACACCCAGCAGATACCAGCAGGAATCAGCGTGTATATGTCCGGCCCACCCTTGAGGCAGGCAGGATCACCGGCAGGAACTCTGATGAAATCCAGTCTCAGGCTGCTGGAAACTCCATCACCCAAGATGGCTTCCTGGCAGAAACCAGCAGGAATCAGTGTGTGTACATCCCCACCCACCTTTGAAGCAGGCAGGATAACTGGCAGGAACACTGATGAAATCCAGTCTCAGCTGAAAACAGCATGATTCAAGATGGCTTCTGCGCTCTTCTGACTTTCAGCAGAAACCAGCAGGAATTAGTGTGTGTATGTTCCGACCCACCACTGAAGCAGGCAGGATTGCTGGCAGAAACCAACCATCAACTTCTTTCTCCCCATTTACTTCAAGATCTCTTGACTGCCAAGTGAGAGCTTACCTGTCTTCCTTCTCCTCTATCATGCAGGTGCAATGTCTCAGCAAAGACCCTTATTGTCCATTTCTTGTTCTTGACAAACAGTGACAATCGCTCAAAGAATTTTTTTCCTGCTTGAACTGTCTAGCTGTGTATAGCTTATGGTGTAACTTATACCCTACATTATCCCTTCGTCTTTCTGGAGTTTTGCTGGTATTCTCTTTCAATCTGGACTCCCTTTGATCTCCTGTATGAAAGCTGAAATTGTGTTGCTGTTGTTGTTGTGTGTGTTTTAATACACAGTTACAAAGAAAGCAAAAGGTTTTTATGCACTGTGTGAGAAGATGACAGAAAAAAGGTACTACAGGCAAACAAATTGAAATTTGGTGTTTAGACTGCACAGACATACCATGACTTCTACTCTGTACTTGCTTCACCAAGCTGGATTCTAGTTTAACTTCCAAAAGAACAAACCTGCCTTTTACTTCAAATACTGATACAAAATTAGCTTGTGCTTCTAACTGCTTTAAATCCAGATTCCCAAGACTTACTCCTTGTGTGTGATTACTTTTCTAAGGTGGCACACAGACTCAGAAAACTAGGTCATCAAATAACAAATACGGCATAGAGTAGAATATATATACAATTTTATATACTATATAAATATTTATTATGTCTATTATAAATTTGTACCTATATAAGTAATATAGATACATAATATATTATATCATAGATTATATATAAATAATAATATAGATAAATGATAAACAATACATAATACAAATACATAATATAATACATAATATACCTTTTATATCTATTATATATGATTATGTAGTAGATATGCCTCATAAATATGAGAAATAAATTGGATAAGAAATTATAATTGATTATGAAGTTTATGAATTCTAGCATGAAAATAAAAACTTTCATATATTATCTGTCATAAGTTTGAAGACATAAGGATGTGAAATTATGATTAGCAATTTAAAAGAGGAATAAGTGATAAAGTATTTTTTAAAATTTACTAAAATATACTTAAAAGAGTTAGATTGAACACATGAGGAGAGTCAGAAATATTAATAAGAAAATTAAACTGAATTTTAAGAAACAAGTTGAAATAAATAAGTGGTATTATTTGTATGAGTAAATAAATTATGTTATATATGTTATTTTCTCCCAAATAAATAAAATAAAATATATTAAATATATATATAAAATATATAAAAATAAAAAAATATAAAATGCTAATGTGATCATTGTTATGGCATAAAAATAAAGTTTTGTGCAGATGTTGAGGATTTTACAAAAATTGTAAAATATTTAAAAAGTGAGACTAAATAAGGGAGACAGAAAATAAGTATGTTGGTAGTTCAGTCATATCAAATATAAAATAATACTATAATTTTATATTGAGGTTTTGTCACTAGTTTCAACAACTGAAATAATAGAATCATACATTTTCTATTATTCCAATTTTTTTAACATAGTTGATGGTATTCAGAGTTTACTACTGACTCTACATTCAAGGATTACTCCTGTTTGTGCTGGGGATTCAATTCCAGTACTCCTCATATTAGACATACTCTTTATCTGCTATACTATCTCTTCAGGCCAACATTTTCTTTCTGTGCATCTGTTGTTTGTGGGTGAATATAATAAAAAACTAAAAGAAATAAAATGGTAAGTAGTTTGATTAATGGTACTAGGACAAATGTCTGATAATGTACAGCAACAATTTTGCTCAAATTTCATGTCAGATACTACAAAATTGACTAAAGATACTACATTATTTAAATACTACATCATAATATATTGAAAAATTTGAAGTTATAGAAGTAGCAGATAAGTACCTGTAAGATATATTTAATACACCAAAATGCTAAACTTATTAGAGTTAAGAAAGGATTTACTATCTCATGGCCATATAAGGTATTAATAACTTCAGAATATTTTAAGCTATATTTATAAATTAAAACACTGATAAAAATCAAAAGTAAACGAAATCAGGGGCCAGAGACATAGTACAACTCTTATGGCTTGTCTTGAATGCAGCTGACTTGGGTTCTATCTCTAGCATCTTGTATAGTACTGCAAGTCTCCCCAGAAGTGAATCCTAAGTTTAGAGCTAGGAGTAAGCTAGAAGAATCACCATGTGTGGTTTTAAAAGCTAAATTTAAGTCAACTGACAATTCACAAAATGTATATAAATAGAAAGGAATTAACAGCAAAGTCATTAAAAAATAAAAAGGCACAATAAATTTGCAATATAAATTATAATATATATTATAATATATAAATATAATTATAATATACAATTTTATATAAAATATATAATAATAATATACAATATAAATTATATACATAATAAAAATTATATAAATGAATTACTAATTGCAAAAGATGCAATGAAATTGTGACTATTTCTTGGTAGGAGTATATGAAGCTACTGTGTTTCATAATATTTTAAAACCTCTTTAAAAACACTTTGACAGTCTATCCTCAAAACTTTAAAATGGTATATATATTTTTGATAAGAAAGAATTCATCATCTAAGTCACAGATATCAATACTGTATTCAAATATAAAATACTGTTCTAATAATAAAACATTAGTAAGTTCACATGCGTTCCTGAAGGAATGGACAATAAAATATCCTATTGGTGCCTGATCAGGTAAGTACAGCAAATAGGGTGCTTTCTTTACATGTGTCCTACTCAAATTCAATACCCAGCATGACATATGGTCCGGTGAAATTGCTTGAAGTGAATCCTGAACCCAGAGCCAGAAGTAAGTCCTGAACATTATTTCAACTTAAAATACTTCTATTGCTCTACAAGTAAGAAAAATGTTTTCTTTAAATGTTTAAAAAACATGCGATTCAGCAATAGAAAATTTGAATTGATTATTTGATTTCCTGGGTTTAATTTCTACACCAAATATATATCATATATAAGTGTGTATGTATATATATACACAGATATATATTTAGTGAGTTGGATAAATGTTTATATTTGTTGAATTGGAAAAACTATGCTTTTTATATGTATATAAAACTATACTTTTATATATGAATATTGATAAAACATGCCTAAAAGTGAAATATATTGATGTACTTAAGTATAAACATCTACAAGTATAATAGTTTATAGTAATTTATCTAATTAAAATTACTTTATCATGAATATTCTTTCATTATCATAAAATTATTAATTTAATCACTAATTTTCTATTAGGAGCTTATCTCAGGCGAGTATGGAAATGGAAAAATAATGGATCATATCAAATTTAATTGTTTTTATTTTGGAATTGAATCTATTGATTATTTAATCATATTAATAATTTTATTTAAATTTTTCTCATGTTTACATAAGTATACATATTTAGCTATGATGAAATTCACAAGATGTAAAGTATTATTTTTCTAGAACATAGGTATAATTGCAACATCACAGAAAATCACACAGGAATTGGAGAGAAAAGAGCACTAGCATGATTTAAGAAATTTTTATGTTTAAATATTACAGATTTCTGATTATGCCGTTTTTATCTGGTTCTCTGAATAAAATGCATAAAATTTAGTAGATTAAGTACAATCTACTGGTTTAAAACTAGTATAAGTCAGGAGTCAGTATCAAAGTACTTGTTGAGGAAAATAGGATAGGATGAAGAGGAGTAAATTGGATTGTTTTTTAAAGGTAGGGGATTTGCGGAGATGTGGGAGAGAATTAAAAAGATGCTGTAGATACTAGTTACTTTCCTAAGTCTCCTAACTCAGCTTTGACTAAGTTGTTAAAAAATTTAGGATAGTTAAATAAAATTAAAATCTCGGTTTGTCTGAATGTTTATAAATTGTGATATAATCAGTATGTTAATATTCAATCTCTACTTCTGGGGGACAGGGAAATAGCCTGAAGTCTGCTTTGCATATGGAAATTTCAAGTTCGATCCAGGTACCACATACCCCTTATAACATGCTGAATTATCTTGAAAGTAATGCCATATTTAATAATTATATGACTTCAAAATTTAGTTTAAATTGAATCTTTCACATTCTTGCAATAATTTTCAGAGACAAAAGAGAGGAGGGCTGGAAGTTACAGACCACTTCATGAACCTCACCACAGAGTGATGAGCTTAGTGAGAGAAATAACTACATTGCGAACTATCCTAACAATGAGAATGTATGAGGGAAATAGAAGCCTGTCTAGAGTACAGGCGGGGGCGGGATGGGGAAGAGGGATATTTGGGATATTGGTGGTGGGAATATTACACTGGTGATGGGGGAGTGTCCTCTTATAAGACTGAAACCCAACCATAATCATGTTTGTAACCAAGGTGTTTAAATAAAATATTATTAAAAGAAAAAAATAGGGGCCCCGGAAATAGCCTGGAGGTAAGGCGTTTGCCTTTCATGCAAAAGGTCATCAGTTCGAATTCCAGTGCCCCATATGGTCCCCCGTGCCTGCCAGGAGCAATTTCTGAGCATGGAGCCAGGAGTAATCCCTGAGCACTACCGGGTGTGACCCAAAAACCAAAAAAAAGAAAAAAAGAAAAAAAAAAAGAATATTGAATCTTTCCAGACCAGTATCAGGTAATATCAGAGTGCTTAATTTAGTGTTTTCTTGCCTGTACTATAATTTCTGTGAGATATTTATTGTTATTTATATATACAAATGAAACAAAAATAAAACAATATTTGTATATATGAATATATAAATTAGGATAGTGTAAAGAAGACCTTTTAAAATTAGTTCATTTTAAATATATTTAACAGCAACTGAAATACTTTGCTGAATTTAACATGTAAAGTATAGCAAGAGTCGCTGAATTTAACATGCAAAGTATAGCAAGAGTTAAATAAATATAAAATGAATTCAATGAAGGTGTTTTTACAATAAATGACTTGTCCAAAACTTAGATAAACTATAAAGAACAAAAAGTTGATCACTGATAAAATAACATCAGAGAAAATAAAAAGTTATATGAAAGTAGAGATGTCTGGAAATTGTTGAACTAATTCAAGTAGGATGACAGCAGCTGAATAATGCTTGTACTATGGTGCTTAAATAAACATATTTATTTAAAGAAAGAAAAACAAAGAAAACAAAATAAAATCTGATTTGAAAGCCAGCATCACCCTGCTCTGAAATCTGAAATCTAGAACTTTACTGCTAATTAACCTTTTACAAATTACAGAATCATTGGAAAGAATAAATAATATGTGATAAACAAGTAGCCTCACAGATGTCTCAATGCATGCTTGTTATCCAACTGATAAGCAATGATTAAAAATTGGTTCCTTTTTTCCTTTGAGATGATTTCATTAATTAGATTTAGTTTTGATTCTGAGTGTTACTCATTTTCCCATGCCCAGAACCTGATAAGGCTGTGAAATACACATTTAGAGGTTGCTCTTTTAGATTGAGTAATATAGTATTATACTAAGTTTAAGGAACAATAATTTCTCTCTCATATCAATCATAGATATGTTTATGCATGGAGTTAATTTATTCTTAAGTAGGCTCCACAACTTGACTGATGGATTAATATCCATCTTAGGTGTCTGTTCTTGGGTAGTTTAGGTAAGTCTTCCATTTCTCCATTTTCCAATATTAGCAAGGATAATAATAATATCTTCATAGCATGGCCGTAAAACACATATGTATGTATGCATATAGAAAGTGATGTGAGATCTTGTTAATGATATGTACATAATAGGTGTAATTTTGTTGAGAAAATTTCCATAAAGCATAAGAAGTATTTAAGAAGTGTGCACATTTAGCTGTTTATCTTTGAAATGTATTATTACTTCCTGTTCCACTGTTAGGAGCATGGCAAGCTTCAGTCGCCTACAAAATTACTGTTGGCAGCAGACAAGACATCTGGGGTGCAGCTCTTAGGATGCTTTTTCTAGATTCAGAGAACTGTCTAGTAAGGGGCCTCAAACTCACAGCCCGTGGGCCATTTCTGGCCCTCTGTACAACATTTTGTGGCCCTGCCCTAGAGGAATCTTTTTTCATTTTGTTTTGTTTTAGTTGTTTGGGTCACACACCCCAATGTTCAAGGCTTACTACTGACTTTGCACTCAAGGATCACACCGACTTTGTCTCCTGCTACCCCCAGGTAAATTGAGTTTGAGACCCCTGGTCTAGATTCTTATAATTCCCTTTAACACTTAAAAGGTCACAAAAATTTTATGATTTTCCCCTTCCATTACATTATTTGGTTACTCCCTTAATATTCCCAAAGAAAGATAAAGTTTACAGTGGGAAAAATTTGTTATTATCTCATTTTACAATATGTAGTTTAAAAATCTAGGAGTTTAATGTTTTGTGTAATTTTATTGAGTTGGAAATTATCCATTGTCTAGCTAATAACCCAATTGACCTTTATCTGTTTCTAATATTTAACATGAATGAACTAGGATTAGAAGCATTATTGTGCTCTCACAGGTTTCTTCACTTTCTAGATGTATTTTTTTATTTATTTCCATACTGCCTAGCATTGTAGATACTAACTGATTGCTCAGCAATTGACATCTTTGGGTATATAAACAAAAATAACTTTAATTCTTTCTTGGATATAATTAATTAGCTCAGGGCCAGAAAACAAAAACAATGAAAGATTCAGTATACATATTTAGAGATTTTCTTTAGGAGATTCAGAAGATTCTAAAATTCACACCTGAATCATGATGCAGAAAAAATGCTAGAACCCAAGTTATCCTCCTCTTAGGTTTGCTCTTCAACTCTTCCTACTCACTTATGACACTCAGATTACCTTCCAAATCTTCTACACTTTATAAAATTGATAGCCTTGGATTCTGCTATCCATAATAGTCTTGTGGAATTTATTATTATTTATTTTTATTTATTTATTTATTTATTTTGGTTTTTGGGCCACACCCAGTGACGCTCAGGGGTTACTCCTGGTTATGAGCTCAGAAGTTGCCCCTGGCCTGGGGGACCATATGGGAACCGGGGGATTGAACCGTGGTCCGTCCAAGGCTAGCGCGGTAAGGCAGGCACCTTACCTGCAGCACCACCGCCCGGCCCCTATTTTTATTTATTTTAACATGTACATTTACTTTGTCCCTTGAGCCCCCAGATTGTAGTACATTATAATTTTTCTTACACAAAACAATCCAATGTTTTGTGTAAAAAAAGCCAAAAATTTATGCAACTCCCTTAACATTAAAAGCTGTAGTTTGTTGACACAATTGATCATGAAACAATAATTAAGACTGAGTCAAAGGAGCACAGCAAAGACTGTGTTCGTGTGGAAATTGTTTGCATAGGCCCAGCAAAATATAGAGGACATGGAAAGAAAAAGCTTTGGCCTAAGTACAAGAAGACCTTACCCCTAAAGTTTTCTGGCATAAGAACAATTCTAGGCTTCAGGCATATTAGGTTGCCCAACCAGTGTAATTGTCTGCAGTGCCAATACACTTTCATTTTTCACACAGTCACTGTTGTTGGTGTCAGGTTTCTGTAGCCAAGGAAATCGGAATATATCTATAACCTATGTAAGAGTCAGAATGATGCGGAGCACTCTTTAGTTTCACTCACAATTAGAGGGTGATGCAGAGAGCTCAGTCTTTAAAGCAGGTTGTTATTGTTGTTAAGTTCTCTGGGTGTTAAAGGGGAGTCTCTGTTGAATAGGTCTATGCCAGAGCAGTGGTAGGATCTTCCCTGGTAGAGGATTGTAATCAGGTGATGTAGTACACAACCAGGGTTGTTTTGTTGATGGCATCCCTGGTTCAGGGGTAAATGGACAATGCCCATTCTTTCAAGACATGAGCCAGTTTTTTATGACAATGTTCAGGGTGTAAGGTCCTACTGCATTACAAGATTTGTGTGTTCCCATATCTATAAGATAAGAAAGTGTTTGTATATAATTTCCCATTTTAATGTGCCTATGCAAAGGAAGAACAATATCACATG
>PVKC010020630.1:0-18534 GCA_004027635.1 Crocidura indochinensis
ACACACCCACACACACACACACACACTGGTCTGTATAACATTCACTTTAACAATTTCTTCTATAAATAAGAATAAGCATATATATGCAAATCAAGTACTTTCACATGATTTCATTAATGCTTTAGTTCTGTAGGATGCAACTCCTTTTTCTTTATAATATCTTTATTTAAGAATCTTGATTACAAATATGATTGTGATTAGGTTTCAGTCATGTAAGGAACACCCTCCTTCACCAGTGCAACATTCCCACCACCAATGTCCTAAATCTCCCTCTATCCCACCTCACCCCCACCTGTACTCTAGACAGGCTTTCCAGTTCCCTCATCCATGGTCTTTGAATGCTATATTTTGCTCTACTTTGATCACATACTGGCTGTCACAAAAATTGATCACCTTTAAAAATATTAAATAATTTTTAATCCGTATTAGGTATACTCAAATAAGTGGGCCAAAATTTTTTCTCCTAACAATTCCTGATAGTTTATGATTTTAATTAATCAAACTGGAGTTGTACTTTTTATAGGACAATTCTATTCCTACTCCTTAAAAGGCCAAGAGACTGAATTGAATACTCCTGCATTTTATCAGAAGCTAGGCAAAATCTTACATGAGTCTGGTTTTTTATTATTTTTAATTCTGGAATAACAATTGAAGGCTGAACATAAGTGGCTTTAAAGTATTACCTATGCCATGGATAGCAGAAGCTTTAGGGAACTGAGGAGCTTGAGGGTGCCTAATCTGCATTACTTTTTTATTTTTATTGTGATCAAGTGAATTGCAATTTTTTCACAGTAATATTTGAGACATGTAGTGACAATGAATGAGGGGCATTCCAACCACCAGTGTTGTCCTCCCTCCACCCCTGTTCCCAGCATACATACCACATCTCCCTCCTTTACCCCCATAATGCTAGTGCAACTGTTCCCCTTTTGTACAACTTGTTGTAGATTGGGTATCAAATCTGTTTTTTAGGCCAGACCAAGAAAAGGTTGACAAAGGGGCTGCATAAGTTCTTTGAGCCAGGGCCTTCCATTGGTATCTGACTATTAGTCTTTAATGATTTAACAAATAATTTTAAAAAATTATTAATATCTATAGAGGTCAAACATACACTTTAAACAACACTATCATGACAGCTTGATTCTTTAAGTTCTATGCAGAAAACCTTGATTTTCTGTAGTTATTTGATCAATTTTTCTGAGTACTACAGTTGTGTTATTCATGCCATAACAAAACTATAATCTGGAATACTATATAAAATATATAAATGCCTTAAGACAAAATTTTTATAAACATCTCTATTCATTACCTGCCTTCTTAAAATTCAGTTCTGTAGCCTTTATATGCTCACGTTTCATAGATTTAACCCCTTATCTTATTAAATTTAGTAGAACTTGATTTCTCAAAAAAATTGAAAGCAAGTTGCTGATTTTTTATTTTAAACCCATAATTTTATTTTAAATAGAAATTAAAGTAAGATGAAAATTTCCTAAGAGTTTACATATCAAAGTAATCCTTAACCCTATTTTTTTTTTTGGTTTTTGGGTCACACCCGGCAGTGCTCAGGGGTTACTCCTGGCTCCATGCTCAGAAATTGCTCCTGGCAGGCACGGGGGACCATATGGGGCACCGGGATTCGAACCGATGACCTTTTGCATGAAAGGCAAACGCCTTACCTCCATGCTATCTCCCGGGCCCCCTATTTTTTTTTCAATCTATGTGGGGGAAGATTCATTAGCACAAGAAGACTTTCAAGGTAGCAGCTGGCTTTCTTTGATCTTTCACTAAAGACTGAATTTCTGTAGATAGTTAATAACTTGGTTTCTTAGATTTAGTACCAAAATACTTAGTAAATATTTTGGAGTCAAATATCCTAATAATATCATGCAAAAGCAAAGAAATATCTACATTTAACTGTTGAAGTTTTTCAGTTCTTACTATAAATTTATATAGTGAAAGAAAACATTAAAGCTATTAGAATTTATATAAAGTCAGAACCCCTTGATTTAATTTTATTTTGTACAGATGTCCCAGAGTTAACTGAAATTATACCTCTATTTGTAAAACAACCTAATTTCTAACTGAAATTTGTTTAGGTCTCCAAGGTAAAGTCCTGTAGCTAAACTTAATTTATCTTTGACTCAGTTCTGAAGCTCTTTCTAGAGTACAGAGTCTGATGCTCAAAAATGTCATGTGTTAAGGGCCTGAGTGATAGCACAGTGAGTAGGGCTTTTATCTTACATATGGACAACCAGAGTTTGATTCCTGGCATCCTATATGGTCTTCAGAGCCTGCTGGTAGTGATTTATGAGTGCAAAGCCCTGAGTAAGTCCTGAGTGCCACTGGGTATAACCCCCCCCCCAAAACAAAACATAACATAGCAAAAAACAAACAAACAAACAAAAAACAAATAAAGATTTATCCTAATTTGGGATCAGAATTATAGCATAGTTTTAGGATGCTTGTCTTTTATGCAGTTGACTGCCTAGTTCTATTCTTACCTAGACCCAGGTTCTATTTCCATTATCCCATATGATCTCCTAGCCTGTCAGGAGAGATTTGAAGAGTCAGGAGTAATCCCTGAGCTCTTCTGGGTGTAGCCCACCCCCCCAAAAAAAATTTCAGGTGTTAACATTTTTCATATTTCCCAATAGAATATTTAGATAAAAAATTTAATTTATATTCACAGTAGCCAGAACAGAAAAATTCCAGCTTACGTTTGATATAGCAAGGTTATGGTAAATAAGTAGAGTATCTAGAATTAAAAAAAAAAAATATTTGTTTATATATCATTGATCTCTAGTGGGTATGCTGTTTACTCCTTTGTTCACTGACTTGACAAGGTCTGTGCCTCTGAAAATGTATTTCTGATATAAACATGACTTTAATATTCCATCACAACAGATAAATTAAATGACTATAAGCATAGAGGTAAACACCACACATACACACATGAACACACAGTTTTCTCTAGCTGGTATTCTTCTACCTATTGAGTGTGGTATGAAGGAAACTGATGTGGGGCTGAGAAAAGAAAGACTATTTTCCATGGCAAAGTTATCCCAGTTGACAGATTTAAACTGTGTGCCATGTTTCTCAAACTCATACATTGGACTCTGATCCCAACATGATTACGTGGAAATGGGTCAAAGTGCTCCATTGGTGTAAAGCCAGCAATTATGGCCTACTATTTGTCAATCAAAGACTATGAGATGTTACCATCATCAGTTTTTCTGCTCTGAGGGAGGGAATTGATATTTTCTTTTTTTTTTTTTTCAGAGTGGAATGGTGTCATTTATTTAAATTTGATTCTCTTTTTAAATTTTATTTTATTAAAACAGCTACAATCTACAAAGGACTTCATAGTTGAATTTCAGATATACAGTGTGTTATTCAGGGAACATTGCCCCACCCAGATGCTCGAGTGGATTTCTGTACCAAGTGTATTGGTTTAGAATGCATAACACTATTTGCCCTAGTTAAAGTTAGGCTCTTGACTTACTGGGTATTTATTATTTACATCAGCAAGATTTGACAGAGATGCACCTGGGAGTATTTAAGGACATTCTCCTCTGGCCCAGATCTTGGCCTCATAAATTAATACCTATTAAAGTCACAGAGAGTTATAAGTTGTCAATTTTTAATCCTAACTTTTCACATTTAAGGACTTGCAGGCTTTGCTTAGCCCAGTACATTGCTCCCAGGCCAGATAAAATTCATGAGATGGTTTCAGTTAACCAAGCCCAGGGAAACTGTTTTTCTGATGTTATGGAACCATAGATCTAGCACCTTCCATATCACTGAGTGTTTTTCCTTGAAGTTTTATTACACCCTCAGGATGAGTATTCTTTATCTATTTATATCTCTGTGAGAATATTGATTGTTAGAAACAATAAAGGGGAGGGATTTTACTCTCTCCCTCTTCTCTGACTATTCCTTCCTTTAGTATTTTCTTGTCCTCTTTTTTGAGGTGTCCCTACTTACTGTGATTAATCTAAAACTAAATAAAGTTGCAGAAAGTTAACATGGTAATCAATATGATGCCCCTTGTGTGAGGGCCTTTCCTAATTCCAGGATAATTTTCTTAAATTACTTTAAATATGAAAATTTTTACAAGGGCAGTGAATAACAATGATTTCTAGTAGCCTTCCTGGAATAGTTGCTAAAAGGCTTGTTTTTTAATTTTTACTCCTGAGTTGAGTATTAGTGATCTTATAATTTAATATACTCGCCCTTTTTAGACGTACTCTGCCCCATTAATATACTGATTCACTAACTTCCAGAAAACTCTCTCTTTGGTTGGACTCACTAACTGGGAGTCCCTCTCTTTCAATTCTGGGTCCTTGCAGTTTTTCAGCTTGACTGATTTTAGTCTACAACAGACCCTTCCTACTGTTCATTAGCCATTTATAGTTTATAGTGTTTCAATGTAATTTAGCTTTTTAGCTGATTTGAATTTATGACTCATCTGTCACTATTTTCTTGATCTACTTTATTTATTGTAAATCACAAATTATTGTTTGTATATTCAGATTACATTTAAGTTCCACCTTGTTCAATATGTTATGATAAAATAATATCTTTGATTTATATAAAGCTTTCTCTAAGTTAGAGATATTGCTTTTCTAAGAGAAATGATATCAGAATGATTTCTTTACTTTTGTGTATTCAGATTATTCCAGGGAGACCAATACTTTATTTGATTTCTCTTCCTGTAACTTCCTTTAGTGCAGACTGTCTCCTCAAATCAAAAGTTTTAATTATTTATAATGATGAGTCTTTCTAAGTAGGATTAATGTACCATTGCTAAAAGTCAATTCCCTGAGTTCCAAAGGAAACTATTTCTTATGCATTGTACTTAGCATTTACAGATTATGTAAGTATATGTAGTTAACTGTACTTTGTCTCTTAACTTTTCCTCTTTTTTTGTTTATATTAGATAATGTGGATATAAGCTTTCTCCAATGTTGCTGAAATGCACTTTTCTAAACTAGATTGGCTTTTTGGAAATGATTCTTAGGAGTACTCAAAGTAGGCAGACAGTCACTAAAATAGAAAACAAAGTCTTTGGCACGATGAGTTCATCAACTTTCAATCTTGTGTGCCATTTACATTCCGCATACATTTTCCAAAATGGTCAAAACAGCAATAAAAAAATTGTTCAGTGTGACATGTGGAAAAGATGACTTAATTGCATTTCACACTTCATATACATTTTTTTTAGAAATGTTAAAATTGAAAGAGCTTTTACAATTTAAAAGATAAATGTTTTACTTATTTCACTTTCCATATAGACTTAAAAGTTCCATCGCATCTGCTCACTCAAACTAGGGAAGTTTGAAAAGAGTTTAGTGACTGTTTCTACTTTATTAACATTAATGCCAACATGTATTAACTCATGGCTTTTCTACCCACCAACATTAGATAAAATTCTACCATGAAAGATTTGTTTTATTGGGGCCAGATAATAGCACAGTGGTAGGCGTTTGCCTCGCACACTGCTGATCAGGACAGTCCTGTCGAACCCTGGTGTTCCCTATGGCCCTCCTAGCCAGGAGCAATTTCTGAACAATAGTCAGGAGTAACCCCTGAGCATCACCAGGTGTGGTCCAAAAATATTTAAAAGAAAGATTTGGTCTTATTTATTAACACTATAACATTTGAATTTATATAAATTTATGTTTTTATGTTATTTATTTAAAATTCGTTTCTGTTATTTATATAACACCATAACATTTTTATTCTTTCCAGCTTGCTTCTCCATCTTCCGGAAACCATGTAAATTGTGCTCCATTGTCTATCAATAAAGAAAAGCCTGAACAATAAAATCATATTTCACTGTAACAAAATTATTTTATTTTTATTTAGAGATCTCCAAAATTTGAAATAGCTAGCAGATCACTAACAAAGAATAAATTGCTCAGGGATTACTCCTGGTTATGCATTCACAAATCACTCCTGGCTTGGGGGACCATATGGAACGGCAGGGATCGAATCAAGGTTTGTCCTGGGTCAGCAGCGTGTGAGGCAAATGACCTACTGCTGTACCACCATTTTGACAGGATCTTATACATATTTTTGTAAATTGCTAGTGTAAAAACTTAACAAATTACTTAACCTTTCTAAGACACTTTTTAATGACCTCAGTCAGTATTAGGAATATTCTTATCTACTTCACCTAAGTGAAAACGATTTATATGTGCAAAATATCTTTGCAAATTCCTTACCATATTGTTAATATCTAATGAATGCTTATTATTTCTGAATTTATATTGTTATTTTTATGTTGAATATGTATCTTTCAATCAAGGTTGTTTAAAATCCATTTTCAAAATGTAAGACTTATTTTGCAATGTTCTGTCACTGAAACTGTAAATTTGCATTGTACTCCCACTCTCATGAGCTAAGGGTCAGTATCTTCTGGAACAATGCAGGCTGCCATGGAGGCCACTTTCATAACATTATAAGCATACCCTTCAATATTTTGTTGAAGTAACAAATTATTTCTATATATATGTATCCTTATAAAACTGTTCTTTCCACATTTTATATATATTTTATATTGCTATATATTTATTTCCTGATGCAATGAATTAAATAATACATATAGTTTGTCATTTAGACATTTCTTTGCCTTTAAATCTGAGTATAGGCCTTATTAGTGACTAAAAAACATTAAAGAGAGACTAGAAATCACTTTGAAAGCAAATCAACAAAAAAATGAAAAAAAAAAGAAGCAGAAGAGATAAACAGTTCCTTAAAGAACACATACAGTGGCCGAAATATTTATTAAAACATGTTTTTATCATATATCAGGAAATTCAAACCCAAATTTCAATTAAGTTATTTTCATAAACCTTTAATATTGACACATATAGTGGTCGGAGAGATAGCACAGCGGTAGGGCATTTGCCTTGCACATGCATGACCCAGGAGAGATCTTGATTTGATCCCTCATCATCTCATATGGTCCCCCAAGAGAGGAGCGATTTCTGAGCTCATAGGCAGTAGTAACCCCTGAGCATCACGGGATATGGCACAACACCCCACCCCTCAAAAAAAGATTGATACACATAGAAAACAAAAGCAATTAGTGCTGGCAAAGATGTGAAGAAAAAGGAACTCTCATTAACTGTTCGTAAAAACAGTCTGGTTTAACCAATTTTAGGGGAAAAATGGACAAAACCCTAAAATTGAGATTTTATGCAGTCCATTTCTTGGGCTTCTACCCTAAGAACCCCCAAACTTTGGACACTTTGTCCATTGTAACACTATTGTTACAATAACTTATTGTATAACAATTGTTACACAACTTCGTTCACTGTAACACTATCACAATAATCAATATCTAAAAGCAACTCAAATGTCCAAGAAGAAATGACAAGATAAATAAATTGTGCTATGTGTATACAACGTAATACTGTTCACCTATAAGAAAAGATAAAATAAAGCAACTTGATGTTACCTGTCCTCTGTAATATAGCCTTCGGTGTTTTAGACAAAAGTTTTGAAACAGAAAGATGATACCATTTGACTTCTATGAATACTTCTGCTTGCTTTGTTGAGATAAACTGGAATATTAGCTACAAGCCTATTTCAATTGTCTGTAGGTGTCAAAGATAGTTGAACAATAGCATCAAAGGAGAAAATGGAAATCAGTGATAAGTTTCTGGTTTCATTTTGAAGATAGAAATGATATGGTTTTCTTTTCTTTTTTTTTCTCTTTGGTTTTTGGGTCACACTCGGCAGCGCTCAGGCTCGGGGAACCATATGGGATGCCGGGATTCGAACCAATGACCTTCTGCATGAAAGGCAAATGCCTTACCTCTATGCTATCTCTCCGGCCCTAAAACTGATATGATTTTCTAATGGTCTAGTTTTGATTGTGAATTACAAAAATGTGAAGGGTAAATAATAAATAATTACATAACACATTAATCATTTACTTTATTCTCTTCCTCCCAGTTTTTTGTGGGGAAAGTCCTCACTCCCTACTCAAATTGTCAACAACTAGATTTGGCAAAACTTAGTCAACATGACATGAATTTTGGTAGTACCTGAGGATGTAGAGTTGCTTGGGCCTGTAGTACTGAGGGTTACCTGACCAACCAGAGAAATCCCAGCAATACTGGAATACCTTAAAGCTAAAAATGAAAATGTCAGAGCATCATATGGTGCTATGAATCAAATGTTCTTGGCATGCTAATCACTACTTTATCTTTCTTGAGTCCATTAAAATCTTTAAAAATTATGTAGAGAAAATAAGTGGGAGAGAGATAAATGGGTAAAATGCCTACCCCAGGGAGAGTTGGTAGGAGGAAAAATGGGAAATGTGCACTGGTGAAGGATGTGGTCCTTTCTGTTACTAAAACTCAACCATGGACAATTTTGTAACCATGGTGCTTAAATAAATTGAGTATTACAAAAAATCATTTTAAACAATGAATTAAAAAAATCAATGGCTTTTCTATAAACAAAGAATGAAAGAGAAGAAAGAGAATTTAAAAAGTTCCTATTCAAAATTGTGTCTCAGAAAATCAGTTTCTCAAAGTCAGTTTAACTAGAGATGAAAGACCAATACAAAGAAAATTACAAAACACTGCTTGAAAAAAAAAAGAAGAAAATAAAAGGAAATGGAGTCACATATCCTGTTCATGGACTAGAAGGATAAATATCATTAAAATTGCAATACTGCCACAAACATTACAAGTATTTAATGTAATGCCTATAATAATACTCATAAAAATGTTCAGAGTAGTGAACCAAATACTCCTGAAATTCATATGGAACAATATCCATGAATAACTAAAGCAATTCTTGGTAAAACGGAAGATGGTAGTATCACTTTTCCCAACTGTAAACTGTATTATAAAGTAATAGTCATTAAAATAGTATGATTTTGGAATAAGATGGATTCTAAACTCTATAGAATATACTTGAGTATGCGAAGACAAACCCTCCGGGATATGATCCATTGTTCTTTGATAAAGGGGCAAAAAATAGAAAGGAGCAAGGGAAGCCTCTTCATCAAGTGGTATTGGGAAAACTGGTCAGCTACATGCTAAAAGTGAACTCAGATTTCTAACGCTGTACACATACGTGAAATCAAAATGGATTAAAGACCTTTGTATCAAACATGAAACTATAAGGTAATTAGAGTAAAATACAGGCAGAAAACTCCATGACACTGAAGCCTGAAGCTTCTTTAAGGAAAAAACATCACTATTCAAGCAAGTGGAAGCAAAGTCAAACAGATGGGACTATATCTAACTGAAAATCTTCTATGCTTCAAAGTAAATGATGACAAATACAAAAAGATTATTCACAGAATGGGGGAAGCTATCAACCCATTACCTATCTGATAAGGTTTAATATCTAAGATATACAAGTTACTGGTAGAACTCGGCAAGAAAAAAATAATCTAACCCCATTCAAAAAGGGGAAAAGATAGGAACAATTTCTCAAAGAAGGAATACAGATGATCAAGATACAGATAGTACATAAAAAATGTTCCACATCACTAATCATCAGAAGAGATGAAGAACAAAACATCTTCTAAATATCAAAAAGAGCAAGAATAACCAGTGCTGGTACAGATGTGAAGGGAAATGGACTTCCTTTCACTGCTCATGAAAATGCCATCTCGGGAGCCGGGAGGTGGCGCAGGAGGTAAGGTACCTGCTGCCTTGCCTAGGACAGACCACGGTTCGATCCCCCGGTTCCCATATGGTCCCCCGTGCCTGCCAGGAGCGACTTCTGAGCGCATAGCCAGGAGTAACCCCTGAGCGTCACTGGGTGTGCCCCCCCAAAAAAAAAGAAAATGCCATCTAGTCCAGTCTGCCTGAAAAACAATTTCAAAAATCTTCAAATGGAGCTCCTATATGATTCAGTAATATCACCTCTAGGGATAAACCCTAGAAATACAAAAACACAATACAAAAGTGGTCTCTGCACTCCTATATTCATCACATCACTATAATAGTAAAAATTTGAAAATAACCCAAGTGCCTAAAACAGATAAGTGGATAAAGAAACTATAGCACATCTATATAATGGAAAATTGTGCAGTTGTAAGGAAAAATAAAGTCATGAATTTTTTTATTCTTGAACACATATGAAGAGTATTGTACTGAGGGAAATGATTCAGAGAGAGAGGGATAGATATAGAATAATCTTTCTCACTTATGAGATATAAGAAAAATATAAGATAATATGGTACTAATATCCAGAGTTAATAGAGATGTGGGTCCAAAGACCAGTACATGGTAGGAAGTTTGTCACAAATTGTCAAGCAGTACAGTGAAGTTAGGGCAAAGAAAGACCCACTATGACAAAGATTATTGAAAATGATCACTCAGGACAATAACTGCGTGTTGGATAGAGATAAAGTGAAATGCGGGGTATTCCTTCATTAACAATACTGCAAACCATAGTGTTTATAATGAAATAAGAAAGAGAGAAAATAGAGGCGCAAGATGCCTGCTATAGCGGCAGGCAGGAGTATAGGGGACGGAAACCAAGGACATAGGTGGTGGGAAATGATCTCGGTGAAGGTGGCATACATTGTAAGACTGAAACTCAATTATGAACAACTTTGTAATCACAGTATTTAGATAATATTTAAAAGGCCTTTTCACCTCCCTCTGATGTTCATCTTTTGCCAGACTTACCATGAAGATGTGGTAAAGTCCTATACACAGAGTTAGTCAAGGACTCTGATATCAGGTCTTTACCATCTGTTGGATATTCTCAGCTACCATTCCCGTAGCCCTACAAACCTAATCCTTGACTTCAGTGTGAGATTCACTGACCTACACTTGAATTTTCAAAACCAAAGGTGAGATGCTTTGTCTACTTCCTTTTTGAAACAGAGCATTTAGTTGGGGGTAGTTTTCCTATGACTCTACTAACCATGTTTATTTGCATAATTGAAGACAATACGATTTTTCTTTTAGTTCACAAGGTTTTAATATAAATACCAATAACAGTTTGAAAAGAACATGCTCTATAAACTTAAGCAGAACTATGTCAGTCACATATGGACTTGACTTAGATGAGGATATACTTGACGTACAGCAATAACTAATGAATAAAGAGAGGAGATTATGGAAGATAGTGAGAGAAGAATGAATGTATTTTGTGTGGAAGGGAACTATGGGGTAAGAAAAGAGTAGATGATAGTAGTTAATTTCAAAGACCCTCATTGATCTAAAACTAGTGCTATTATGTTCTCATTTAGTTCAATGTCTTATTAAATCAGGTCATCTATGTAACTAATGGTACCAGTAAGTATATGACTTATATCCAGAGGAGTTCATGACAAGTAATTGAATTCTGTGACAATCAGAAAGGTCTACTTTTTATTCAGTGAAATGGGTCACATTCTAAGTGAATCCCCTTATACCAAACATCAGATGTCGACAGATTCAGTCATCTCTGTTTATAAATATCATGAATATCCTAAACCAAAACAAGTCAAATAAGGACCTATTGATAGTTGATAACATTATTAAATATTGGGAGAATATATTACATAGGGAGGGGAACATATGTAAATAAACAATTTTTAAGTACACTGAGTTCATAAAATCACTAATTGCAGAAACTTTAAAAAATAGATATGTGTCATCAGACTGATTTTTTTAGAGATCATTCTCAAAGACTAATGGAGAACATCTGTATTTATATATATATAAAATGAATGAAGAACTATTTAGAAAGAAATTTGAAGCAATGATAAAAAAAACAAGATGAATGTGATATCCTGGAATTGAAAAAAAGTGTCTTTCACAAAAGATAAAAGATCAATGGTATCAAATGATGCTGATAGTTCAAGAAGGATAAAAATGAAACATTATATTTATCAATTTGAAGGTCATTAGCTATTATGGTAAGAACAATTTTAAGATGAGGTGAATTATTATCTTCAGAATGGGAGGAAAGAAACTGCAATTTCTGTAATAGACCACTCTTTGAAAGAGTTTTGCCTTAAAAAAGAGTAGCCAGTAAGTAACATGAATCTATTCAGATGTTTCTCAAAAGATAGTGATTCAGAAATAAATGTTCATGATTCTAAACACTAAACAAAATAATACCAAAACACACTGAAAAAGAAGAAAATACTACAAAATGCATATGTTCAACATATTTAAAAACCTGGGCCAGAATTTAAAAAATATCTATCAATTTTAATTCATCTGTTACTAAATTAAAAATGCATTAATCCTTAAGCAATGTCTCTGAGAGTTCCTCCAGACACCAATTTATATGATCATATAATTTTTATGATAAAGTCTGATGAATGCACTATGATGAATGTGTTGTGTAAGATAACTATTGTAGGGTGGATGGAAAAAGGTAACTATTGTAATGTTCTTCTTTGTCATAATAAAATTAAGTAGTGAAGATAATAATAACTGAACCTCAGGAAATAATTTTTGCATATATACCTATGGGAAATATTTTATACAGGTAAGTACGAAGCATAAATGTTATGTTCAATAATTTGAAAGCCTCAGATCAAGGACAAAATAGTTGTGTGGGGCTGAAGCAAAAGCACAATGGGAAGAGTGTTTGCCTTACACATATATGACTCAGGTTCATCCCAGCATCCCATATGGTCCGTTGAGCCTGCCAGGAGTACTTTCTGAGAGAGCAGAGTCAGGAGTAACCACTGAGTGCTGCAGGGTGTAGCCCCCAAATAAAAACAAACAAAAATATTTATGTAATTACTATTAAAATAAAATGAAAATATCAGAGAATAAAAAGCTAAGCAGTATATTTTACTAATAAAAGAACAATACTAATGAAATGATGTCATTTAGTAGTGAGTACAGTGTGGATATAACTTCAAATCTTAATTTGTCACTTACTATTTTTATATTCTAGCAAATATTTTGAATGCTTTGGTTTAAGTTTATTTAAGCACAATGACTGATTGCAGTGAAGAAAAGTAAATAAAAATAGACTGAGCATATTAGTTAGCACAGACTGCCATAAAAATATAGGGTGGGTGACTTAAAAAGATATAAATCTGTTTCTCAATGGCATGGTAACTGGAAATCAAAGATCACAAAGCTATTATCATCAGTTTCTGATGAAATCTTTCCTTGATTTGCAAGTGGCTGTATATATTTCTATAACCTTTATTCATATATATTTTGAGAAAGTAAAAAAAAATAAGAAGAAAAAAAATAAGAGCAAGACCTAGAAAGATTAGTTGGTTAAAGTGAAATGTGAACTTTCTGTGTCTCTCCTTATAATACTTTATTATGAAGGCCCCACTTCCATAACCCTATTTAACCCTAATTATCATACTCCCTTACTGTAAATACCATCATAGTGATAATTAAAACTTAGATATATAAATGTGCTATGAAAAGACAGGTCTATATAGTCTTTTTATGCAGATAATTAAGAAGGTAAAAAACATGAAATTATAAGTTTCTTTTATAGATAATTTATTATTAAATATACTATGAATTATACCTATAACAGCATTTTACATATAATATACTGTGCTACCTACAATCATTAGTTTTCTTTAATATATAAGAATTTTGGTCTTGTCAAGTGCTTAAAAGCAAGTGAGTAGATACAGAATTTATGGTATCATTAATTGATAGTTACTAAAAGAAAAAAAATAAAAACTTGTACTCTATTCATTTTACCTAACCTCTTTTTCAAGATTCTGTATAGTTCAAAAGGAGCTTTTGGAAATCTATTGTAATCACAGAAGCTTTATGTGTGGCCAACCATGCAAAACATTAAAACAAAAACAAACAACAGCAAAAAACTTAGACCACAAAACATTACACTCTAACATCACCACTAAAACATAGGATCTAACCAAACTTAATAAAGGAGAAAAGGTCCCAGGATCATCCCTACATTTAAACACTCTCAATATCAGCCCCCAAATACCATCAGGGCATAAATAACACTGATCTAGTTTAGCCTTCATGAATGGTGACTGTAACATTTAAAAACAATAAATAGCAGAACACAGATATGACAAAATCAGATCTGTGTAATCTTCCTAAACAAGTCAGTAGAATAATAATCATAGCAATGACTAATGATCAGGAAAAAATGACTCAACCAAAGATCCTATAAACTTGAAGAGAGCACAATGGAAAAATGAAAGCAATCATCCAAACACAAGTAGTAGAACGTATTAATGTGGTTTATGGGGTAGGAGAGTATAGCAAAGAAGGTTATTACCCTGCACACAGCTAACCTGTTTTCAATCCCAGCAACCTATATATTATCGAGGGTTCACTGGAACTTATCTCTGAATATGGAAAAGGAATAATCCCCGAGAGCTGCTGGATTAGCTCAAAATCCTAAGAACAACAACAACAATAATTAAGTACAAGGCCTTAAAAACAGTATGGATTAAGCTAAAAAGCAAGTGTGTACCCTAGAAGATACAGTAAATAAATGTACAGCAGGTAGGGCACATGTCCTGCACAAGGCAGACTTTGTTTTGGTCCTCCAAAAACCTTATGGTGTCCTGAGTGCAGAGGTATTGACTACTTAGTGCAAAGTACAGAGTAAGCTCCAAGCAGTGTTAGGTTTGTCCCCCAAAAGAAGATACATTAAATAAATCTAACATTAAAGAGGAAATAGATCAGAAAATGAGAAATAAAATACTAACAATATATAAGATATATTATTGACAATGACCAGATAAATTATTTCAGCATCATATGAACTCCAAAGTAATCAGAAAGAGTGAGAATAGACAAAAACTTTAGTTGAAGTAATTTGGAAGAATTACTTCAAGCCTAAAGAACAAGACGGAATCAGAGGTAGATGAGACCTAAAGAGTATCCACCAAACTACATGCAAGCAAAACTATACAAAGGCATTTTATAATAAAAATGGCAAGAACCTAAGACAGAAGATCCTTTCAGTCTCAAGAGAAGCAAAGCCTCACCTGGAATGGTCAATATATCGTATTTGCACCTGAATGCCGTACTGAAACTCTACAAGTTAAAAATGGATCAGAATATACAAAATGTTGAATGAATAGAACTCACAACCAAAATTCTGTACCCAGAAGATTGTCACTCAGAATGGAAGAAAAAATAAAAGCAGGTGCCATAGAAATAGTACAGTGGCAAAGGGCAAACTGGATTCTAACCCTGAGCCTTCCAGGAGTAATTTCTAAGTACAGATTCAGGAGTAAGCAATGAGGGCTGCTGGGCATGACTTAAAAATAGAATTAATTATTATTTTTAAATAAACAAGTATTCTTTAATAAACAGCAGTTGAGAACATTTTTGGAATCTATCCTAGCTCTGGCAAGTTCATAAAGGGCCACATGTAAAATAAAATCAAAGAGTATAATCAGCTAAATGTCACATACCTAGATAGAAGCAAATCCCATGATCTCAATAATTTCTCTAAATGACAATAGACTGTTTGACATAATATTACTCAGAGTAGCAAGATGGGTCAGAAAATAAAAACTAGCATTATGTCTCTTTTAAGAGTCACCTGTGAACTCCCATTACAAACACAGTTTTAGAGTGAATTATTGGAAAGCATTTGTACAGATATTTCTAGACAAAAAATGAATGGATAGGCATGATGGTTTCAGACAAAGAACATTCAAATATAAGAAGATAATTAAAAAATAGAGAAGGAAATTACAGAATGGTTATTGAGTCAATAGAAGAAGGCTTAGCTCTCATCAACATAAATGTACCAAATGAAAGTACAGCAAAGCTTACAACACAACTACTAATTGATCCAGGAAAATACATCAATGGCAGTACAATAGTAGTGGAGACTTCAATACATAACTCTTATCAACTGTAAATAGGTCACCTTTACAAAATGTCAATATAGAAACAAGAGCCCTAGATTAGGAACTATAAGAACTGTGTCTATTAGGCATATTCAGGATTTTCCTTCACTCAAACTGGAATAACTATTCATTTCTACTATATAACAATGGAAATTATACCAAGTATTTTCTAAGACAAAAGAGTCATAAAGTTAGAAATCAATCATAAAAATAAAATTATGGGGACAAGAGTGATAGCACAGAGGTAGGGCTTTTGCCTTGCACACAGCCTACCAGGGACAGATCTGAGTTCGATCCCTGGCATCCCATATGTGCCCCCCAGTCTGCCAAGAGTTACTTCTGAGCAAAGAGCCAGGAATAACCCCTGAGCACAGCTGGGTGAGATTCAAACTAAAAAAATAAATAAATAAAATTATATAAAAATGATAGAAACATACTGCTAATTAGCAATTGGATCAAATAGGAAATCAATTAAAAAAGTCAAAAGATTGGGGCCCGGGAGATAGTATGGAGGTAAGATGTTTACCTTTCATGCAAAAGGTCATCGGTTCGAATCCCGGTGCCCCATATGGTCCCCCGTGCCTGCCAGGAGCAATTTCTGAGCATGGAGCCAGGACCCATGAGCACTGCCAGGTGTGACCCAAAAACCAAAAAAAAAAAAAAAAAAGTCAAAAGACTCATCAAAACAAATGAGAATGAAATATTAACTATATCAGAACCAATGGGACATAGCAATAGCAGTATTAAGAGAAACTTTTTTTTTTGCTTTTTAGGCCACCTCCTGTGATGCTCAGAGGTTACTCCTGTCTATGTGCTCAGAAATCACTCCTGACTTGGGGGACAATATGGGACACCAGGGATCGAACCAATGTCTGTCCTGAATTGGCCACATGCAAGGAGAATACCCTACCACTGTGCTATTACTCTGGCCTCACTAATGGAAACTTTTAAGAAAGGGTTCAAAAAAGAAAAAAAAAAAAAAGAAAGGGTTCAAAATACTGATCTAATCTCTCAGCTAGAGAAACTTGAAAAATAACAACAAATGAATACCAAAGCAAGTGTAAGGCAAGAGATAATAAAAATAGTGGAAAACAATGATATATAAAACAATAGACAGGATTAATAAAATAAGGAAATTTTTGAGAGTAAACAAAGTTGGTAAACATTTAGAATCATCAAATTAAAATGATATAAAAAAGATGATTCTTGAGATGACAGAAGAAATTGCAGCAGACACCTAAAAATACTAAGAAAAATCATAAGAGATAATTAAGAACAACTTTATGCCATAAAGTTCAAGAAATTAAATGAAATGAACAAACTGTAGAATTATATACAGCCCAAGATTAAACAAAAAAGCCATAAAATTGAATAACCAATCTTAAGTAAAGAAATTGAAACAGTTATTTAAAACCTCACCAAAAAAAAAAGCTCAGATCCAAATGGATTACTAATGAATTTTATCAAAAATTTAAATAAGAATTAATGTCTGTATTCCTCAAACTCTTCCAATGTAGTAATGAGACAGGAATCTTCTCTAATATCTATTGTGAAGCCACTATTGTGCTGATTCCAAAATATACAGGAATAATATTGAAAAATATATCTTAGGGGCTAGAGAGTGATGCAGTAGTAGGGTATTTGCCTTGCCCTCGGCTGATCTAGGATGGACAGTGGTTCAATCCCCTGGTATCCCATATCGGCCCCCAAACCAGGAGCGACCCCTGATTGTCACGAGTGTGGCCCAATAACCAAATATATATTTAGCAATATATCAAAATGATTATACACTATGATCAAGTAAAATTAATCCTAGGAATACAAGTATTATTCAGTATATGCCAACCAATTAATATAATGCATTGCATCAAAAAAAGAGTAAAGTATTATTGTCATATCAGAGAAACATAAGGATTTTTACTAAGAAAAATAGAAAACAACATTGAGGAATGAAAAGACATTCCCTGTTCACAGATCAGAAGACTCAACACTGGCAAGATAACCTTCATCTACTTAGATTCGATGTAATACTCATTAAAATTCCAATGCCTTTTAAAAAGATTGAGAACAAACTCGTGAAATTTGCATGGAACTATAAAACTCTCTGAATAGCCCAAACAATCCTTAAAAAAAATGGTGGTTCGATCCCAACTTGAAATATATTATAAACCTATAATAATCAAAATAGTGATATGCCTAGAGACCAAAGAAACAGAATGAAAGTCCTAAATTTAATCTCCCAATATATAAACAGCTAATCTACTGAATTAAGTAAATCAAGTGCAGAAAATAAAATCTTTTTATTAAATGGTATTGCAAAAATTGAATAGCTATATGTTAAACAATGAAATTATAACTGTGCCTCATATTGTAAAAAGTAAAATCAAAGTAAAGAACTGTAAATTAGACCAGAATTTATAGTATTAGACATTGAAACAAATATTAAGCAAAGTGCCCAAGAAATTGATAATGGGTGTGTCTTCAACAAGATGATCACAGAAGCAAAGAGAGCAAAGCCAAAAAATAAACAAATAAGGGGCCAGGAGGTGGCACTGGAGGCAAGGTGCCTGCGCTAACCTAGGACGGACGGCGGTTCGATCCCCCGGTTCCCTATATGGTCCCCCGTGCCTGCGAAGAGCGACTTCTGAGCGAATAGCCAGGAGTAACCCCTGAGCGTCACCGGGTGTGGCCCAAAAACCAAAAAAAAAAAAAAAAAA
>PVKC010020631.1:0-18484 GCA_004027635.1 Crocidura indochinensis
ATCCATCTTTAAAGCCAAACCAACATTAAAATTAGAAGTAACATATCTTTGTTATGCTCTAAAAGTTCAAACTATCTTAATAATTATCTTAATATCTTGATAATTTCTTAAAATCCATAAGACTCACTAAAAGCAACTAGGCCCACATTTTATTAATATTGTAGTAAAAAGGATAGAAGTAGATTAAAATGAGTCAGGAAGAGAGAAATAGAAAAGAGCTCAGGAATATGCAACATGAATATATTTATTTGTTTTACTATTGCAGAGAGGGTAGCATTTCTCATCCAATATTGATGTATAATATCAGTACTTAATTTTTTTTTCCTTGTCAGTACTTAGTTTTTATTGGCAGTGAGGTAAGTTCCCTTTAGGTTTGGTGCTGAGTTTTTTTTTTTTTTAATTAAGTTTCCATCATGTTGGCATGAAAGGTTGATCTGTCTAGATAACATGTGATCCAACATTCCCACTAAGCATATTTGCTCTCTGGTGTAACTTGCCATTTTCTCAGTTATACTGTTATAATATTCACTATGAATTAAGAACCTCAGGGAACTTAAGATGTTTCTGTCCAAAATGATTTTGTAAGGTCAAGAGATTTGCATTAAGTAGACATGGTTAAAATCCAGTCTTCTCTTTTGATTTAACTTCTAAAGTCAAATAAATTATTTTGTATAATTTTACTTTGTGTGTGTGTGTGTGTGTGTGTGTGTTTAAAGAGGCTGAGTGCTGGATCTTTCCAAGAAGTGTAGAACAAACACAGGGCCATTCTCAGCAATACTTGTTCAATTTATATGGAGCTCCTTATGTCCTGTTAAGGTTAACTACAGCCTGGGACTAGAGCCACACCCAGGGGTGCTTGGTAGGTTATGTGGTGCTGGGGTTCAAATTCAGGATGAGGGCATATTTATTTTTAATTTTAAATAATTTATTGTGACCAATGTGAATTACAATTTTTCACAGTTATATTTAAGGTACATAGTGGCACTGAATTAGGGCCATTTCTTTTTCTGTATGTGTATTAAACACCAAATGCTAATGCTCAAAGGTTACTTCCAGCTCTGTGCTTGGGAGTTGCTTGTTGAGTTCTCCCAGGACCATGTGATGCAGGGAACCAAATTAGGTTGTTTGGATTAAGACAAAAGCCTTAATCCTTGTAATATTTGTCTGGCCATTGCATATGTCTCATTGTATGTGTCTCAAACCACTGTACCTTTTTACTGAACCCTCATAGTATTTTTGTATGTTTGCTTGTTTGTTTTGGAGTCATCTCCAGTGCTACTCAGGGCTTACTTCTGGTTCTGTGCTCAGTGTTCACTCCTGGTAGTTAGTTCTCCAGAGACCATACGATATCAGAGATTGAACCCTCGTCAGCCACATGCAAGCCGAGCACCTTAACCTCTGTACCATGTACAGACTTCTATTGTAGTAGTTTTTGTTTAAAAATAACCAAAAATTACAGTGACTTTTAGGCTTTGTTGTCTAAATATTTTCTTTCTAAATTGCAATTTGGAAATTATGCTGTTTGGGATAGAATGCTTAAAATCAGTTAGTACAGTTTTTAAATATATGATAAGGGATGGCAGTTGTACATAATAGCTCTAAAAACATGGATTTGACTTAAATTTTTAAAAGTATGTGTTACTAAAAGGACATTCTCATCCTGGCACCATAATACATAATATTCAGTACAGAGGAATATTCCATGTTGTCACACAGAAATGAAGAAGACTCACTTTATTTTTCTATTTGGACCATCATGTTTACTTTTATACAGTGTTTTAAAATGGAAATCTTATTTAAACTGAACAAATAAATATTAAATAGAATTATTCTTTATTCTTTATATTTTTAGTTTTTTTGTAACTATGTCAATATGATGAATGAGACAACTTGGTTTCATAAAGAAGATAAGAAATTCAATGAAGAAACACAGAAACAGAAAACTGACAAATAGAATAAACAAGTTTATCACATTTCAAAGAAAGAACTTGAAGATTTTGCCAAGGAGACTGTAAGATATACTAACTTTAAGTTATGAGAACGTATAAAACAACTTCTAAGAATTTTGGGTTTTTTCAGTATATAATGCTGTTAAGTTACAAAGGGATCAGAAAAATAAAAGATTACAAGGAATTGAAAAATTATTTATATGTCTGGCTTTACTTATTATCTTTCTATAACACTCTACCTAATAGAGCAAAATAATGCCTATTTATTATTAAAATGAGGGAGCTTACTTCTAAAGACTACACTCACTTATTTTCCAACTTTTTTCCCCTTGACAGTGAAATATTGGGGTCAGAAAAGCTTGTATAGTAGAAAAGTCCTTTGCCTGCCATGGAACTGTCCCAGGTTTGATTCTCAGCACTACATATAGTCCTGAGGACTATTGAAGTGGTCACTGATCTCAGAGCCAGAAGTAAGTTCTGAACACAGCTGGGTGTGAACCCCCCAATAAATAAAAATAAAATCTATAAGTATAACATTTATTTTGATTTCAAGTGCATTGAATAGAGCAAAAATTGCATATAGCTTTTGAGAAGCTCTGAAAAGCTGACAAAAGTCTGAAGGTTCAATGTGCTCTCTTTAGGTCTTTAAATTGTTTCAAGTGCACTTGGTTCATAACATACATGATAATGAATTATGTATGATATGCTTTATTACTGAAATTCCCAAATGAGCTTGGAATTAAAAATATGGAAAGCAAAAATGTGTTACTCTTTTTTTTTTTTGGTTTTTGGGTCACACCCGGCAGTGCTCAGGGGTTACTCCTGGCTCCACGCTCAGAAATTGCTCCTGGCAGGCAAGGGGGACCATATGGGGCACCGGGATTCAAACCGATGACCTTTTGCATGAAAGGCAAACGCCTTACCTCCATGCTATCTCCCAGACCCCAAATGTGCTACTCTTAAAGATTAATTTGTTTTGTTCACTTTACATGCTTAATCTCTTCTCAGAAAGAGAAAGACATTCCCCTTCATATAAGGTACTTAGTTTGTTCTACCTCTGCTTTGTCTGCATGGAATAAAAATGTTCTCTCATAGAATTTGACATCTATGATGCCAATATCAGCACACCCTTTCATAAGGTATGCAGAAGTATGTTTCTATCACAGTACAAACTAGAAAATTTGAAGATTTCTTTCTGTGTAAAAATGTCTTGGTTTTGAACAGTAATTCTATAGACTTTCCTTAACAATCTTTTATTTTAAAAAGCGGGTCATGTGCATCCAGGATTGGCCTTGAGCCATACAAGGAAGAGGGGACATGACCGTAATGAGGCCTCTGCCATTTCCCTGGTGCGTTTGTTTTCCTCATCCCTGAGAAAGAAAATTGATATCTTCTATTCTGTCATCAAACTTTCTACTCCACCTTACTATTTCTTACTATCAGCTGGTGACTTCACATATGAAATCACTTAGAAAATAGAAGTATTCAGAATAGAATTACCTCATTTTCCCATCATCAGACTGACTGTCTTTCAGATATGTGTGCAAGCCAATTGTCTCGGGTTACAGTGATGAGGTCTTTGTTTCTATGAGTCTATTCGTTCCATCCCTTCTATAAGGGCTGTCATCTCCTCTCTTCAGCTAAATAAATTCTTGACTAGATTATCCTCACGGGTTTTTAAATCTAATAGCCCCTAACGTACAAATAAACCCACTCAACCCTACCTTCATACATAGTCCACTTATTTTCTCATCTCCAGTTGAATCCTGGGGTGACTAGTACTGACACCAGATGTAATATATCATTTATATTTGAGCTCATTTCAATCAGATTGTTTACCCCACAACCTCACACAATCTTTTGTCAATGAAATATTGTTTTTCAATTGTCCAACAAAACTAAATTCTGGGCACCGTGTCCTCCTCTACAATACCTCACTTGTATACTCAGTAGCATTTTACACCCTTGAGACATCTCTCCTGGGAGACACCATGATTTATTTCAGCATCTGAGGCACCAATCTCTTGGTCTTTGAAACTTCAGTGTCCCTTCTCCTCAGTTTACTTTAAAAGTTGGAGCTCTAGTTCTCAGACTTCAGTTCTTTTTTCTTTCTTTATTTATATATAAAATCATTATTTAAGCACCGTGATTACAAGCATGACTGTAGTTGGTTGGGTTTTAGTCATAAAAAGAACACCCCCTTCACCAGTGCATCGTTCCCATCACCAATGTCCCCCTACCTTCTCTTCCCCTTTTATATTTATATATTTCCAGCTTAACTTCATTTTTTAAAACTTTTAAAATGTGTTAAATATTATCAAATATCTTAAGTTTATTCCAGTCTTAATTTTTTTAGCTATAACTTCCCTCCTGAGATTTAGAGACTTGTGTGTGCATGATTATTTTATATTTCTATCTGATGACTAGGAAGTATCTCAAATATACTCTAAAATATAATTCTAATTTCCCATTTAAAGAAAATACACTCCCAAGATTCTTACATTGAAAAGTGGTCTTATATTTTTTATGGTTCTAAAATCAGGAATCAAAATAAAATTATTTTCCCACCCTTTAAGCCCATTTCATTAGCAAGAACTTTTAAGTTTACTTTCCTAAATATCTTGAATTTAATAGTTTCTCACCATTGTCTTTGCTCCAATTTTTTTCTGAAAAAAACAATTCTCATGCTATGTATAGACTTTCATCATGTCCCAAAATTTGGATTTTTATTTCCTCTTTACTAATCCTAGAATCAGTTTCCCATTACATTTCTGATAAAATACATTGGGCTATATTATCTGTCCCTTGCACAACTCTACTACCACTTTCTGGTTTTTTGGGCCACACCTGATTTAATGCTCAGGGTTTACTCCTGGCTAAGCACTCAGAAATCGCCCCTGGCTTGGGGGACCATATGGGACGCCAGGGGATTCAACAGCGGTCCTTCCTTGACTAGCGCTTGCAAGGCAGACACCTTACCTCTAGCGCCACCTCGTACTACCAGTTTCTAACTCTTTGCAATTGAGCCACACAAACCTTCTAGAATCTAGATGGTCTTCAGATATGTTTAATGTCAGTACAAAGCTATGCCACCCACTGTGGTTTATCATTCTCCCATCACAGATAATCTATGTTTCTGTTCAGTTATCTCAAGTGATTCTCTTGGTTGCATAAAATATAATATTTTTTATTTTATGTCATTCTTTTCTCACCATATCTGTTTTATTTTCATCACCAACAAACTTTTCCCATTTATTTAATTCTGATCATTTTTAAAATTTTAAATAAAATACATTGTTTGCAGTATTCTCTTTTTGAATGTTCAAAGACATCCTTATCTTGGTACCTGGAATATCTCTCCTCTTTTTTTTCTCTCTCACCCATATCCCGACTTCATTAAAATTGAAGATCTAGTGCTGCATTAAAATGAGATAGCTCAAATTTTCTCATTTGTGCACTAGTACGATTTTTAATTTAAAAAATGTATGGTCTAGGGATAGATGATACTTCAGTTCTGCCTGATAATTTTCATTTATCTATATCTTTCTTTCCCCATATTGTTGCAAGTCCTTTACTATATAAGATTTTATTCTAATTGAAAATAGCAGTATGCAATATAGGTTAAATAAATATAATTGATTTTTTATGTAGAAAAGTGAAAATAAAATAGTGAACTAAAATAGAATTTCCTATAATGCACAGAAAATAGGAAAGACAGATTTTTATTAGTTGTTTATGTCTTAATCATTTAAATATTACTTTATTTAAAACTTATGATTATTCATCACAGTTGGTTTTTTTTTCACAGTGACAAACTTGTTTGTGATTGGGTTTTACTCATACAATGTACTCATAAAGTGTACTCACTAGTGTACAATTTCCCCCTTAAATGTTCCCAGTTTCCCTCCTGCCACCTCCAGTGCTCTCTCCCTTGCCTGCTTCGGTAGGCACATGAAGAGGTGAACTAGAAGGAACTTAAGTGCAATAGTGGAGGATCTTGGGTACTTTGATAATCATGAGGTTTATTAACAGTGTATTGTATGTTACACTATGTATTAAAACTATTGCAATCATATGATCTAAACTATACCACTACTAAATTGAAAAAACAAAAATAAAAAGAACAAATCCCTATACTTATGCATCTCTGATTTATTTCACTCACAAAGCAACTTAAAAATAAAGTAGCAAGTGAATAAAAATCTAACTAGAGTTATGAAAATGTGGTAAAAATAAGAAAAGTGGAAGAACAAAGAAAACTGGATCATGCTTAGACTGCAGCAGGAATAAAATGTTTAATAACTTTGGAATTTGTTAATTTCAGAAATTTTATTTCTAAGAAGATGCTCATGCAATTTTGATAACTAATTAATGGTTTGGCGACAATTGACTTTGATTTTCGAAGTTGCATCTTCTAGCTGCCACGGGGGTAGATCATGCAATGCCCAGTATTAAACGTGAGCCTTCTGTATGTAAAGCATGTGCTCAGGCTGTTGAGCTATCTCTCCAGACAGGTATGTTTGATTATTAATCATGATTGTATTCAACTGAAAGTTTATTTGTAGATAGATTTCATATAAGAAAAATATGACAAATTAATCTTTGGTAGATTGAACTTTGAAGGCAAAAAGAAATCAGCATAATATTATAATGAGTATTCTTTTTTCATATCCAAAATCCCTCCCAGAGATTTTACATTGTATCTCTTAGCTAATATGGGCTGATATATTAATTTTCCAAATAAAATGATGTCACATCTCATAGGCCCTAAGAAAATATATTAGTGGCCTAGATAAGATTGTAGTGTATGACAGAAACATGACCTAAAAATCACATCTCTTAAATCTCATTCTGTGACAGACACAGATGCCATCATATGTCCCTAACACTTAATACTTAACAAGAAGCATCCTTATTTCTTTCATGGAAACACTTAAATATGTCACAGAACAATAAATAGTGGCTATGGCAGATTGGTTGAGACTACTGACTTTTTCTTTCTTTGTGGTAGAATAATGAAGCTATGGGATACACTGTAGCACTTCAAAATACCTAAAAACTTGAATGTGTGTTTGAATTTATTCTTTCTTCTGTTTTATAAATTTTCTCATTATTTCTTTCCAAGTATATAGACTATGAGAACTCATATCCTAAAGTCTTCACTCCTAAGAGCTATAAATGATGACATTTCCCTTACATAGTAAGAAACTATAATATTTCATAATTACAAGAATGTATTCCTTCTTCAGACATTTGTATAATTTTTCCTGGTTAGGTAGACTCAGAACTTCCAGTCTAAAATTACCTGGATCTAAGTAAATACATTTAGATAATTAGAAGTGGTAGAGAGTCCATTTTCCACCTGTGGTGTTGGATCTTTACAGTACTTTAAGAGTTTGTCAGAACTTTACTTTTGGGGGGAATTTCTAAATATAAAAACTCTCCTTTCCCCAGTGAATCTGTTACATTTATGCTCTTTGCATTACTCTCCACAATGGAGATGGGTCTTTATCTCAGTCTGACATGTATATTTTAAACTTTTTCCCTTTTGGGGAAGCCCATATTCAACATTGAACATGGATCCTCTCTTCCCCTCAAATGCTTCTAATTGATTGTCTTTGAATCAAATTACTTTACTGGATTAAAGAAGACAGGTTTTTTTAGCCCTTTTGGGGGGGGTCTCATTTAATAGTTGCTTACTGTTACTGTAATTCCTAGAGGAGTTACGACTAATTCAGGGTCAAATCCCTGAGATTGAGCCTTTCTTGAGTATATGGGAAGATAATTAGCAAAAGAAAAAAGTATTGAAACAAAAATCTTGAATGTAATCAGAAGAAAAATATTAGTAGGAGGAAGAAATAATGAGTTAAATTCTTGTAAGATTGAAGAGAAAACCTAACAGATGTCACAGAAAGGCAGAAAAATAATCAGAATATACAAGAAAATTTAAAATAAAAATGAATACATGTATAATTAATGACATCCACAATAGAATACATAAAGATGTTTCAACACCTAGATACATTGTTTTGTAAAATGTCAACTAAAGGAAAGAAATAAGGAAAGGGAGACGGAGGAAGAGAAGGAACAGGAGCTTGTTGAGTAGGATGAGATGGTAGATAGCCAGGAGGATGAAATGTGGAAACAGAGGAGAAAGGAAAGGGAGATAGGGTAAAGGGATGGGAAGAAAGAAGAGAAAAAGAGTGAAGATAAGGATGGAGGATAATAACGATTATAAAATTATGAGAAATAAAATTAAAGAACTAAATCCAAATCTATCAGTAAAAGTAATTAGTATAAAATTAATAGACTTTATAATTAAATATCATATAATATAAGAACAAGATAAAAATTCTTAAACATGGCACACAAAAATATTAAAAGTAAAAATACAGAAAAATATAGATTTATCAGTAGCCACTAAAAACATATGTGTAATCTGTCGGTCAAATAACCTTTGAGGCAAAAGAGTTATCCGACAAAAAAAGAATTGATATATGATAAACATCTAATTATTCAAACGTACAATCTACATATTTTTGTATTATTACATGAAAATGAATAAAACCATTATGGAGAAATCTACAATAAATCTTGAAGAACAGTTATTAAAATTGGCCTCATCCTAAAATATAAATTCATAAAGATGTAATTATTTAGATTATTTATAACAAAATTAAGTGAATAATAAAATCATGTAAAAATTAACCTTTTTGAACATTAAAGACTCTCTAAAATCATAATTAAAAATTAATAACAAATACATTTTATGTTGAAATTGTAAGCTATAATTGAAGCAAAATAGTGAATTTATAGCTTCAAATGCTTAGACTAGAATGGGAGCCAAAAATAAATGATCTAAGCAGTCTAAGAAGTTAGAACAACAACAAAATACAAAGAAAGTAGAAGGAAGGAAATTGTAAAGATAAGAGGAAATTAATTAAATGGAAAACAAATATACAGTGGAGAAAATCAACTAAGGCAAAAGTCCATATTTTTGAAAAGAAGCTAATAAAACTTTAGATTATAAAGATGAAACAGCACAAATAAACAATATTAGCAATAAAAAATAAGATAGCTACAGATCATGTTGAAACTAAAATAGTAAGAGAAAAATGATTAAAATAACCATGTGCAAAGCAATGAAAACTTAGAGAATAATTATTAGAAAATTATAATTTAATAAATGACACAAAAAGAAATGAATGTTTGAATTTTTTCTCTCCTTTACATAAATTTAATGACTATTAGACATTTATTTATAAGAAAAGCTTATTCTATGTGGTTTAGAGACAGTTATATGTTAAGAAACATATTTTATATTCCCTTTAACTTTTCTGAATAGCTAATAGCAGCAACATTCTCCAACTGTTTATTTTAAATAAAACTAATATGACCTGATTTTCTACATAAGATAAGGAAACTATTAGAACTGACAATTATGGGTTAACTGCATTTCTGATCATAGACATAAAATACTAATCAAAATAAAATAGAGTTTACAGAAAGAAAGGAGAGAGAGAGTGGGACACACTGGGGTAAAATAAAAGGGTCAAAGTCAGTGAAGGAGGGAAATGGCTTTTGATAGTAAATAGAACATAGAAATACAGAAATTGATTAATGATTCATTAACCTAGTATTATAAATGTTATAGACCAATGTAGGTCAATTAAAATGACTTCAATATTTTTATTCTTTAAAATATTTATTAAAGCACAATGTTTTACAACATTATTCATAGTTGTGTTTTGGACATGTTGCATTCCAGCATCAATCCCACCATCAGTGTCTCAGTGTCCTCTTCCGTCCACCAGACATCCTAGGTCCCTCCCAGCCCCCAGACTGCCATCTTAATAGGAATATTTTAAAGTTTGGTTGTTAATTTGAATCTCTTGTTTTTAGTGTTGTGAACTCTGTGATTTAGGTATTTTGCTAAACACCAATATACACTTTTATTGTATACACAATATACACCAATATACACCAATGTACTATGATCCCCCTGATTCCTGCTCCCTGTTGCTTCCTTGTCTCCTTCCTCCCTAAATTTCTTTCTTTTCTGTCTTTCTACAATCTATATTCTGTGTCCAAGAGGGATCTAGGCATTCCTTCTTAAAACATTTCACTATAGCATCTGCTTATTCTCTACATAAGAAGTAATCCCTTGTTCATATATATTTTATATTCTATATTATCATCCTGCATTTGTCATTCTTCTGCTTCTGGTCTACTTAATTTTTAACATAACATATTCCAATTTTATCCATGTTGAGGCAAGTTTCATGCTTTCATCTCTCCTTACAACTTTGTAATTATAAAATATGCATATGTACCACATACTCATTAATTGCTGGACACCAAGGTTTGTACTATATATTAGCAATTGTACTAAGTTCTGCAATTAGTTCAGTTAACTCTCTTTTATCTTCATGCAGTGTTTCTTTTGGCATGTGGATACACTTTAATTTAATGCAATCTCACTTATTGACTGTTGATTCTGTTGCCTTTGCCAATGTCATTTTATCTTGAAAGACACATTTTAGTGTTTAGTAGGCTAGATATTGGAATGTTCTGACTATGTCCTTTATAGGTTTTGGTCTTATTGAATTGACTTTTGTGTAAGGTGTGAGATATAAATCCAGTTTTAATTTTTTTAATTTTTTATTGTGGCCAAAGTGAATTACAAATATTTCACAGTAATATTTAAGGTACATAGTAACAATAAATCAGCGGTATTCAACCACCAGTGTTGTCTTCCCTCCACCACTGTTCCCAGTGTGCATCCCATACCTCCTTCCTTTACCCCCCCCAATACTAGTGTAACTGATCCCCACTTTTACAGCTTGCTGTGGATTAGGTATAGATTCTGTTGTCGTTGACTTTGGACTTGATGTTCAGGTGTGATCATTTTTCAGTTCCAGTAAATGTTCATGTGAGTGTCTGGACCTGATATCATTCATTTTCCCCATCAATTTATGAGGCTGAACAAGATATTCAATCATGTGGTTCTATTGGAGATAGAGAAAAGGAAAAGAAAAAGAAAGAAAGAAAGAAAGAAAAGAAAGAAAGAAAGAAAGAAAGAAAGGAAGAAAGAAAGGAAGGAAGGAAGGAAGAAAGAAAGAAAGAGAAAGAAGAAAGGAAGAAAGAAGAAAGAAAGAAAGAAAGAAGGAAAGAAAGAGAAAAAGAAAGAAAAAAATTAGGACAGGCCCTTCTAGGTGTTATAGATACCAATTTAGAAGACAGAAGGGAAAAGAGAATATAGAGGTAACAAAACAAAAATAAACAAAAAACAACTAAACAATAACGAAAATAGAAAAAAACATAAACGAAAAACAAAACCAACAAACAAAAAGAACAAACAAAAAACACCAAAGCCAGAACTATGAAAATAACCCAACCAACTACATAAAAAAGTTTCTTCTTCTTCTTCTTCTTCTTCTTCTTCTTCTTCTTCTTCTTCTTCTTCTTCTTCTTCTTCTTCTTCTTCTTCTTCTTCTTCTTCTTCTCCTTCTCCTTCTCCTTCTCCTTCTCCTTCTCCTTCTCCTTCTCCTCCTCCTCCTCCTCCTGCTCCTCCTCCTTCTTCTACTTTCTTCTTTTTCTTTCTTCTTCTTTTGCAAAGGCATAGTAAGTATTGGGGAAGTCAAAAGGAATTCCCTTGACTCAAGAGATTTTGGGTTTCTCATCTTTCAAGCATATTGCCATAAAAACCACTACAGACTCCATACATGCTCTTTTTCTCTCCCCAAGGTCTTTCTGTAGTGCCGGGCAGCTTTCCACTCAGCTGCGGATGATATAATCAGGCCTCTCTCGGTATCTTGGTATTTACACAGGTTATAGGACAAAGCCTAGGAATAGTCTTTCTTTATAGTTCTAGAAGTTCTGTTCCATCACTGTTGTTGTAATCAGACTTTTATAATTGGTGGTCTCAGTTTGTACAGATCCTAGGCAAAGCCTGGGATAGAGTTTTTAAATTATGATTCCAGAAGTTCTATTTCATCTCAGTTGTCACAGTCAGACCTCTGAGATTGGAGATCATGGTTTTTTGGGTTTTTTTTTTTTTTTTTTTTTTTTTTTTTTACTGAACCTAGGCCAAAGCCTAGGCTAGGGTCTTTTTTTTTATTGTTCCCAGGGTAAGTACTGCCCAGTCTTGGCTGTCAATGTCAGTCCTCAGTGGTTGGTAATCTTGGTCTTTGCATAGGTCAAAGGGTGACGTGTCTTCTAATTTCATCTTATAGGACGTTCTGCTCTTGGATCAAGCTATTGCCGTTTCCTCTTTGTCAGGATGTCATCTCAAAACTGGCGTAAGTTGATGTTAGAGAGGTATTAGGAATTTCCCAGGGGGAGTTTGGTTCCTGGTGCTGTTGCCGGGAATGCTGTCGGTTCTATGTTTGAGGTCTAGATCTCAGGATTGGACGGTCGCTGCCAAGTCACATGGAATCTAAGTTAGGTTGCATGACACATGTTCAGGGTGGGAGGCTCCCTTGTATTAAATGTGTGGGTTCTTATCTCTAGTAGATAAGAACTTGTTTCTTTACATAAGTCCCCCCACCCCGAATATGTCTTTGCAAAAAGGAATGATGCCGTATTATATTATATTGCTGGTGCATTTGGGGTAGAATGTCAGGCTACAGAATCTTAGTGCCCTGGCTTTGACCTGAGCTTTCATCCCAGGTCAGACTTTTTCTTGTATGTTTTTGTATCAAGCAGAGCCAGAACAGGTGAAGTTAAAGAGAAAAAATCTTTGAATATATACTGAAAGAAAGAAAGAAAAATGAATTTAAAAAAGGAATTAAAGAAAAGGTGTTTAAGAGGCTACTTTCCATTTGGGAATATACAGACTAGGAGGAATTGTTATAGAGGTAGTAAACATACAAAAAATATAAGCTTCCCCAGTAAGTCTTTTGAGATATTCTTGTGGGGGGTGAAATCCATGGCACATTTTCATCACATGTCGTGGTCTTGTTGAGTTTGAGAAGTGATTTGCAGCCAACAGGGATCTGATAATGTACTTGAGCTGGGGGTCTTTCTGGAGCTGAAATAGTAGCATGCAACAATCCACATCAGTTTTAATTTTTTACATATACTTACCAGGTTTTCTCAACAGCATTTGTTGAAGAGGCTGTCTTTACTCATCACATACTCCCAGAATCAGAATGGATGACTTTGGATAGCAATTTAATCTATTGTAAATAAATTTAAATAAAATATATTCATACCAAATGATACAGTATTTTTCTATTTGTAGATTTTTATATTTCAGTGTAAGGCAATATGCAAAGAGTTGTACAATGTAGTCTTGATTGTAGTAAGGAATATCTGGAAAATAAGTAGAAATGTTGATAATGACTGCGTGTATTGCATTCCAATGTAATTTATTTAGCAATTAAAATGAATAGTATTTATGTCAGTTGATTTGATCTCAATAGATAATGTTGACTAGAAAAACGCTCAAATGAGATTATTGTGAGTATAATGATAAATCACAAGCATGAAATTCTACCCTAATTACATATTAAATTCATGAGAGTGCAATGTTGTCCCAGGAAATTGAAAGATGGGATGGTAATTGTAACCAATAGGATCTTTATTATATTTATAATTTTTCAATATCTTTCTTGCTCTGTTCCCTTTTGTTTGCCACTCTCTGTTTTCTTATTGTCCTCCTCCTTTTTCTTTCTTCTATTTACTTTTCCTTTTCTGTCTTAACCCTATACTGTTGCTTCACCCCGGGGCACAGGTAACTTAACCTGAACCCTGACCATTCCTGGGCGAGGCTTTGGGACCCGGATATTACATTTACCTTACCTGCAGACTATCCCCGTTCCCTGGGAGGGGTCTTAGAAGGTATATAGGTCTGTGATTTCTGGCAATCTGGCCCCTTTGCCTTTTGCCTGCTCCATTGGATTCTGGCCAAGATGTAGGTTAGAGGTGACATGGATGAATGAAGATGCAGGGCTAACTTAATTGGTAGAAGCCATATCTGATGGCTAGGAGAAATAAAGAGGTTATCTCTCATGAAGTCTGCCTGTGAGTGAGATCTCTACCTGCCGCTTTCATGAACCTCCAGACCTGCCGGTTAGTGGGGGCTGGAGCCACGTGGCCTGGGATGGCAAGCCAAGGCCCTCTTCACCATCCAGGTTCATCCTAAGAGCTGTTTTACTTTACTATACTACTATTTTCCAGCTAAAGCTTGTCCCTTCTTGGATAAACTTGTATTATTTGAATATTTTTAAATATATAGGCAGTTTATGGGGGCCGGGAGATAGCAGGGAGGTAAGGCGTTTGCCTTTCATGCAAAAGGTCATCGGTTCGAATCCTGGTGCCCCATATGGTTCCCCGTGCCTGCCAGGAGCAATTTCTGAGCATGGAGCCAGGAGTAACCCATGAGCACTGCTGGGTGAGACCCAAAAACCAAAAAAAAAAAATATATATAGGCAGTTTAAAATTTTTTTTGGTGGCAATATTGGTCTAAAATTTGGTAAGATAAAAAAGTTACAGTAGTTTTATGTTTCTATTTTATAGTATTTTATTTTATTTTTATTTTTTGGGTCCCGTCCAATGGTGCTAAGGAGTTACCATACTCTGGTTCTACACTCAGGAATTACTCCTGGTGGGCTCAGAGTACCATAGGTGATGCTGGAGATAGAACCCAGGTAGGCTGCAAATGTCCTACTTACAGTACCATCTCTCTAGCCCCTAATTTATAATATTTAAAATAAATAATGAAGCCTAGATTTTACAATTAGCAGGTTTTGTTATCTACTTTAAATTTTAGGGTTAGTGTGTATTTATTTATGACTGCCTAGTAGGAAATTTCTATTTTGGCCATAATCTGTCCATTGTAATGTAAGAGCATTGGATTTGTTTTAGTACATGAGTTTGTTGTTTCAAAAGTAAATAGATATATTTTACCTTACATATCTTGCTTTGTATATGAAATTTTACTTCTCTGAATACCAGAAATAATCAATATTTTATAGATACAGAAATGAATGGGAATCCTAAAATGGAATATTTAACTTGTCCTGAAATATGTATACATCAGTTGTTGCTAATTTCCTCAGAACTGCCAGTCTTTTGCCTAGTCCTGGACAATTTTGGATACATTCAGTGTCTAGACCATAGTACCTAATTGTAGTTGGTATCAGAGTAGAAAACAATGTCATCAGGATAATATCTTTGACTAACTATGATAGCACCTTTTATTTTGGGGAAAATCAGCACCTCTTACTACTGTCCATTATTAAATGAATAATAATTGATATTTATGCTTTATAAGTGACCAGTATTAAATTTTTCCCCCAAGAAACACAAGATTCTCACCTGACACAAATTTCTAGAGTCGTGTGACTGTTCTTTTGGTGACTATGTGTAATAAAAATGAAAAGTATTCTATTTGGACAGTAGCTTGTTTGTTGATACCCGGTCATAGAAAGAATAGCATAGGTGAAATTTTGAACACCTTAATGCAACATGAGTCAAGCATGAATCATATATTTATATATATATGAAGTTTTTAGTAGTTTGTTTAATACATAGAGCTGACTTTGAATTTGGGAAATGACATACCTTGAGATTCTATCTCTTTCTCTTAGCTTGTGTTATCTTATTACTGGGCATGAGGTTATAATTCTCTCATGTTCTCTAGTTCTATGGCAATGCCTAATTTTTTACCTTCCTCCTTGTTAAAATAGTCCATCAGAATATGCTTTTATCCTGCAGAGAAATAATATTATAAAAATGACCTAAAATTCTAGAGTTTTACTAATCTGTTAGAACAAATTATGTTATAATTTATATAAACTCAAAATATACTAACTTAATTTTTCAATGTTTTGAGGGTTATAAACGTAGAAGAAATAAACTGAGCAGTCTTCACTTAATATTACTCATGATATTGTGGACAATATTTTCTGGGCTGTTAAATGTACAATGCATGTTATAGTTAAGGTAAAAGTTACCTTTTTTATAACTGTGTATGATACAATTAATTATTTAAAGAACTAAAACAAAAAACTAAAGTTAAAAATAATCAAATTCTTATACATACATATAAAATGATGAAACAAAGCATTTGGCTAACTTCTGTTCAAAGAAAGGGAAACAGAAAGCATAGCAAGTACTGTGTGTGACTTTTAATTTTTAATTTTTGTTTTTTTTTTTAGTTACTCCTATCTATGGTTTTGAGTTCAGAGATTACTCCAACCTGAGGTGACAGTGGCTCTGAGGAACATATGTGTTGTTGAGGATCGAACATGGGTCAAGTGCCTTATCCAATGTACAGTCTCTCAAGATCCAGCAGATGCTTTTCTATAGTCTCTCTATACATATAGTTGGACATAAATGATCAGGTTTGAAGTTAGAAGTTAGCACTGTTTCCATGGATTTTGATTTGCTGTTGACTATTGATTTAAAGCTGAATAATGCACCTTTCCAGATAAATAGCCGATGGTATGAACTAGCAGTTTTTGCTGTTAGCTTCCTACAAAATGAAGTTTCGTGCTGGTTAACATATTTCACCACTTAATTTTCTCTGCTTCTGTCATTTAATTTCTTTCTCTCCCTTTTTCTTTTCCTTCTTTCCTTCCTTCCTTTCCTTCCTATTTTCTCCCTCCCTCCCTTTTTCTTTCTCTCTCTTTCTCTCTTTCTCTTTCTTTCTTTCTCTCTCTCTTTCTTTCTTTCTTTCTTTCTTTCTTTCTTTCTTTCTTTCTTTCTTTCTTTCTTTCTTTCTTTCTTTCTTTCTTTCTTTCTTTCTTTCTTTCTTTCTTTCTTTCTTTCTTTCTCCTTCCTTCCTTCTTTCTTTCCTTCCTTCTTTCCTTCCTTCCTTCCTTCCTTCCTTCCTTCCTTCCTTCCTTCCTTCCTTCTTTCTTTCTTTCTTTCTTTCTTTCTTTCTTTCTTTCTTTCTTTCTTTCTTTCTTTCTTTCTTTCTTTCTTTCTTTCTTTCTTTCTTTCTTTCTTTCTCTCTTCCTTCATTTCTTTCTTTCCCTCTTTCTCTTTCATTCAATCTTTCTATCCTCCTTCCTTTCTTCCATTCTTTCTCTCTCTCTCTTTCTTAGATTATTGTGTAAATGCTAGGGGTATACCTAATATCTGCCATTTTCTTATGCAGTGATGCGAAGGTTTCAAGTGACTCTTGAAGGATGTTTTACTTTAGCTAGTGAGTAACAGTTCTGTCTATGTTTTCAAAAGAGAAGCAGCTAAATCAGAAGAAAGCAGGTTTTGATTTTTTCTTTATTGAGAAAGTGAATGAGATCCTCCATGAAGAGCATGCAAAAAGACAGAAGAGTAGCTAACAGAGAAAAAATTACAACCTCAATGGCAAGATATTTTCCAAATATATTTCCTTTCCTTTCCTTTTCTTTCCTTGCATTTTCTTAATATGGTGGTTAGTACCACTGGTGTTTAGATTGGCATTCTGCCTTCACATACAGGATGGAAGTAAGGAACATCTGCCGTTGTACTAAAATAAGTTAATGCAATATCATAAAATAATTCAAAGTGCTGAAAATTATTTCCCTTATGATAAAGATATAAAAAAAGATCAGTGTCTCCTCAACATTAGTTCTTGAATGCTGCTATTTCTCCTCAGGTCAGAGTTGACCGTTCCTGGTGGTCTGGCAATTTACCCACTCTCTGCCTGCTGAATATTCTCCTCATCAGCATTGGAGTACTGGATTTTCCTTCCCACATTGCTTTCTGCACTTTCTATATAGTGTCCCTTGTCTTCTCAGCTTAAGAGAAACATCAATTTTCTCTGATGACATTCCCTTCCTCAAAATCATCAAAAGTGTATATTCACATTTTCTGCTATTTTGGGGTTAAGAAATGAGGGTTCTCCTAGTTTTCTTTTTATTTTTTTTAAAGTTTTGACTTCTTTATGCTTATTATCATGGACAGTTAGTCCCTCCTTTTGAAACTCTTTGTTTTCTTGTTTTCCAATATACTGTTCTCTCTGATTACAGCCTTTATTATCTGTCTCCGTATTGGATACTTTGCTTTGATCCACCTTCTTGGGGAGATTAGTATCTTCTTGAGGTTTTCCTTATCCTAAACTACTTCCATATTCTCCTACTTTCTAAAGTTTTTCTAAAGAAAAACTTTATCTTTCTTACATAGTACACCTACTCTATTTTTCAGTAGCAGTCATTTTTGTTAACGGAATATCTATTTCTTTGGACACCACAGTGAAAACCTTGGGGTTACTGCTAACCCTAGGCTTATAAGTAATCACATGCACTTGTTAACCCTAAGATTTTCTTTAATTTACTTTCATTACTTTCATTGTTGTAGCCCAAACACCTTCTAAAATTTGATCTCAGATGATTTTTATCTGGCTTCATTCCCAGTAAATTTTCCACAGTGGAAAAGTCTTTTTTTTCCTTTCCTTTCCTTTCCTTTCCTTTCCTTTCCTTTCCTTTCCTTTCCTTTCCTTTCCTTTCCTTTCCTTTCCTTTCCTTTCCTTTCCTTTCCTTTCCTTTCCTTTCCTTTCCTTTCCTTTCCTTTCCTTTCCTTCCCTTTTTCCTTTCCTTTCCTTT
>PVKC010020632.1:0-18632 GCA_004027635.1 Crocidura indochinensis
AGGTGCCAGACAGCGCCCCCCTAGTGGTAAGCCCCTGCACTCCTTCCTTCTCTCCCCCCCCTCCCTTCTTTTCACTCTTCCAACATCAAGTTTCTCAGCCTATTCTTTACCACTCCATGCCCCAGGCTCTGCTGTCTGCTAGAACTCTCTGCTGCTGTCCCTACTCTCACCTAGAGAATCCATCAGCGTAGCTGAATCCCTTTCTGCTCTGTGAGGTTTACTTCTCTCATACAAAGATGGGGACTAGGAGCTATGGGGAAAATCAGTAGTGAGGGGGTGGGGAGAGGAAAGACAGTATTTCAGCTAATTTTTTTTTGTTGTTGTTTTTGGGTCACACCAGGCATAGGATGCTGGGATTCGAACCACCATCCTTCTACATGCAAGGCAAACGTCTTACCTCCATGCTATCTCTCAGGCCCCTATTTCAGCTCAATTCTAAAGCACTGAGCACATATGGTACGTGGCTACCAGGGAAGTCTCCCGTCCACTGCTGTGAGGGGCACTTTTGGGATATAGGAGGGAGCCCTGGTGAGGCCAGAGCAGGACAAGGTCAGGGTGGCAGGCTGCTCAAAGGCTAGTTTTGATGCTGCTGATAAGGCCTGTAATTGAGAAGAGTGCCTCCTACAAGCTCCACTGAGAAGTACCGCAGGCTTGTTAGGTTTCAGAGAGGAGAACCAGTATCTTTGAGGATCTACCACCACTGTGTCCTGCAATGTTCTTTCTTCTGGTCCAGCCAGAGAATGCCTGGAATCTCTTCCCTGATCCTGCTTGCTTCCCAACTTTGCTTCACTGATACCTTTTTTTTTTGTTTTGTTTTGTTTTTTTTGGGTCACACCCAGTGACGCTCAGGGGTTACTCCTGGCTATGCGCTCAGAAGTCGCCCCTGGCTGGCCTGGGCGACCATATGGGGCACGGGGGATCGAACCGTGGTCCGTAGCGCGGTAAGGCAGGCACCTTACCTTTAGCGCCACCGCCCGGCCCCTCACTGATACCTTTTATAACAGAATTCTTACAGAATAGGAGATGCAGTTGCTGGAAGCTGAAGAATAGAAAATAGTCAACCCGATCAGCCTAGAAAGATAGCTCTGATCAGCACTAAGATCACTTTGAGTGCCAGGAGAGCAGTCTCTCACATCTATTCATCACCCACTCATCTGTAGGATGGGTGGAAATCCCCAAGGGAAGTCCTTGCTGACTTTTGTGATGTCAGAGCCCCTCTTTCCTACTCACCTCCTCTGAATTTTTGTTTCACCCAGGCCATTAGCACAGTGGAGAGCAGTGGTCAGTCAGCAATGTGGAGAAGCAGAAATAAGCTCAATTCATACTAGGAAAATTTGAGAAGCACTTTTCAGTAGGTGAAAATCTAAATTATGGGGCATTCAACAATGGGATTTTTTTTGGGGGGGGCGGGCAAACTGGCGGTTCTCAGAGTTCACTCCTGGTTCTGTGTTCAGAAATTCTCCTGGCAGGCTTGAGGGACCATATAGGATGCCGAGAACTGAATCTGGGTCTGTCCTGGGTCAGCCCCGGGTCGGCCTCATGCAAGACAAATGCCCTACTGCTGTGGTAATTGCTCCAGCCCACAAAGTGGGATATTTTTACTTGCAAAGTAAAAATGTAATTCAGCCTTAAAAAACCATGGAGAAAATTCAAGTATTTAGAGCCAGTGGTCCACCTAGCATTGGGGGTGTATATAAATAGATTGGACCCAAAATAATTTTAGGTAGTGAAAATACTTTAGATGGAATTGTAAAGAAGGGTACAAGTTATTTGAATAAAAGAACGTGTAACTCCACGAGTAATTTCCAATGGAAATTAGGGATTCCGATGGGTTGAATTGTTGCTTGGATGGCTGAAAATCACTATTCTTGAGGAATGTGGGTAGTGGAGTCTGTGCGGGGGGAGTGGGGGGGAGACATATGTTGGAACTCTATCTTCATTTTGCTCTTTTTGTGAAGCTGGTGGTACCAGTGAGAGTCCCTGTATGACTTAAGTGAAGTGGGGAGCAGAGAGTTGACAGCCTCAAGAAGGGAATCTATTGCATTCTCTCCACCTCTGTGGCACTGGAATAGCTGAGGATATCTAGGACTGTGGACCTTGCTATATGTAGGAAAGAAAAATAAATCAGTTCTAGACCTTACCCAGACTTTCCAGGTCCATCTCCGTCACCTTTTAGAAAGCAATTTTAGAAAGAAATGATCAGTGAAGTGAAAACATGTCTTATTTGCAAATTATGAATAAGGAGAAAGAGAAAGACAGAGAAACATGTTAAAGAGAGAACATAGGGAGGGCAGAGCTAAAGCTCAAGGTAGGGGTGCTTGCCTTGCATGCGGCAACCCAGATTTGATCTCCAGCATCCTATTCTCTCAAACATTCCAAGAGTGATTACTGAGTGCTGAGTCATGAATAAGCCCTGAGCACTGCCTTGTGCAGCCCAAAAATTAGAGAGAGAGAGAGAGAATACAAAAATCAGAGAGAGAGAGAGTACACACACAAACATGGGCTTCTCTAAAGAGCCCCAGTGCATATCCCAGCATTAAAGTATCAAAGTATCAAAGTGCACATCTCAAGAGAAGAAATGTGTGATACATGTGCTCGGCATGTGCTTGGCATGAACACATGGTCACAAGTAGTACATGCTGTCAGGCAGCATATGAACATGCTCCCTTTGTTCCAAGTTGGCTTTTACAGAGTTTCCCCAATCTGTTCATGTGGGGCATTTTCCCTAGGTAAGAAGCCATTGCTAGGGTGGTTACTAAGGGAAGAGTTGTGACAGTTGATGGTCTTTGACCTTCCTTTCTTAGTCTTTGTTTCTCTGGAGCTTCTCTGTGGGTGGAGGGTCCCAGCAGGATTCAGTCCTCTCTGAGTCTGTTCAGGAAACAGTTAAAGGTCTTATCAAGGCTTCATTCTTGTGTCCACATGTGGGTCCTGATAGCCTGAGGACTACTTGGTTTTATTAATTTCAAGAACTCATTGCCATGAGGGGTGGTTGGTTACCCTAACTGCCTGCCTACATTACTAGAATGTATCTAAATCTAAAACTTCAGATTGCCTTATCTGTAGCATTTTTAATTTTAGGGGATTAAAACCCTAATTATGGATAAATTTTAAGATACATGCTATGAGATATCTAAATTCCTAGGAATACCTATTATCACTCATGCAATATTTTAGGTTCCCATATCTACATGAGCTTATTTCTTGACATTCATATTGTTACCATTGATCAATCCATCTATGTCTCTGCCTGAAACTCATGCCTACAATATTCTACAATACAGTTAATAAAGTTCTCTCCAGACAAACTAATTAGATTACTTAGGCACCAGCCTCAACAGGGTTTTGGATTGATATTACTTTAAATACATGCATGCATGCAATATTGAGATTTCCCAATAAAACCAACATTCCCTCAATAAATATTTATTCAGAATCTATTATATGCCAGTAACTGTTCTTGGCTCTGAAACAGAAATGATTACCAAAGTTCATGTTCTTACAAAATGTTCACATTCTGGAGGATGAGTGGGAAAGAAGCACGATGAAGAGGCAAATACAAGAAAATGTAAAGACCATTCTAAATAATGAAAATTCTATAAAAATAATATAATTAAGCTATTCAAATAGACCCAACCGAGAGAGTCTGTTCAATACTGTATATTCAGGAGTGACATTTCAGCCAAGACTGGGTCATAAAGTAGCTAAAGAAATACCTAATAAGAACATTCTAGTTATAAATTACCCTGTCAGTTTCAAGAGATCAAAAAGAAACATGAGGAAATGTGTTGCAAGATGAGGAATTTTACCAGTGGTCAAAGATGAAATATCATTGAGTTTTATAGACCATGAATAAAGTTACAAATACTATTCTAAATATACTATCCAAATGATTTTGCAAGGGTTGTATGTGTGTGTGTTTGTGTAAGAAAGAATGACTTTATTTTATATTTACTTGTCTATGTGGTTTTGTGATAAGAATAAATTATGTATATGTATATGTGTTGAGGGATCTGTGATTGTTTAGAAATGTGTCACTGTGATCAGATGGAAGATTATGGGGCTCTATATTATAACAGTGTAACTGAGGTTGATGAATATAGCATTTCTGGATGCAGAATTGGAGAGCTTTCTAGGGGTTGATTTTTCAGAGCAAAAAAGTAAACAAAAAGGAGTGGTTCAAATTCTTTAGACTGGGGAAATCTATTGAAAATTGGAAAAAGCAGCTCATGTGGGTCCATCTAGAACTTTCTATTTATGATAGATAAGTGAGAACAAGAACCATCAGTCTGTTATTTGTTAAAGTTATTTTCCTGTGTGAGATTCCTAAGCAAAAGGCTGATAAGAACTTTCCAGGTAGAGTTAGAGAAAAATTTGAAGAATAGAGGAAGATTCGGAAGGAGCAAGGAACAAGACAAGAAAGAAAACCTGACAGTGCTGTTCTGAAGTAGATAAAAAGAATGTGTTTAAGAAAGTTATGGTTGTTAAAGAGAATGTAGGACAGAGTAAAGGATGGTCAAGGCAGAGACAGGCATTGGTCATTGATCATCTTTCCCACAGTAATGTGTGGAAATGGCTGGGATTTAGCTAGAATTAAGGGAAGGGAAGGAAGAAATTATAGTAGCTAACTTTGATTAGTCATGGGGAAATTATGACCTGCAATGTCACTGGATCATTGTTCTGAGATAAATAAGATTCTGGTTACAACCTTCTTAGTCAATGAACAATGCATATACTTATGGGTGTTTCTGTTTCCAGAAAGCTTCTTTAGTAGGATTTGTTGATTCATTGTGTTGAGCTCCAAGTGCTCCAACTCATGCCCTAAATGAAACCTCTCTAATACACATTTTCATCAAAAAGTTCCTCTCTACTTTCTTACTGAGAGCAAGTCTAGCGAGTGCTTCAGTACAATGTGACTCTTGAGGTTATTTCATATGGGTTAAAATCGCCAAAGAAGAACAGACAAAAAGGAAAAGCATGACACCAACAGACCATAAACAAGACATTGGTTTAGAATCTGAGAAATGGATGCAGGCAAGTGTCCTTGCCTAATCTGGTTCAGCCCCAATGAGGGTGATATATGCTCAGAGTTCCTACGACTGCACATGTCTAAAACACCTACATACACGCTGCAAGGATTGACTCAGGGTTAGAAGGAATGTTCAACAACTGGCTGTGTTGCATATATATGGAATAATAGAAATAACCCTACTCATAATAGGTGGATTTCTGCAGAAGTATTTCCACAGAGGTTGAAATGAAAAGGGAAAATCTTGGGGCTAGTAGGGTGCTTACTTTGCACCCTGGGACTGAACCAGATTAGCTCCCTTCTGCATTCCACATGGTCTCTTGAGTGCAGCTAAATGTAACTCCTGAGAGTAGAGCCAAGTAAAACCACCACCTCTTGCCCTAGAACAACAGCAACAAAAAAAAAGTAGAAAGAAAAAAGAAAGAAGGAAGAAAGAAAGAAAGAAAGATTATAAAAGAAAAGAGGCATTTTATTGAACTTTTCTTTTGTAAATAATATGGTTGGAACTGTTGTGTGTTTTCAAGCAGATACCACACAAGGCAGGAGAACTTTATTTTGTTTATTTGTTTGTTTGCTTGCTTGCTTGATTTGTTTTTGGATCGCATCCGGCAATGCTCAGGAGTTACTCCTGGCTCTCAACAGGCATCACTTCTGGAAGGCTTGGAGAATAATATGGAGTATTAGGGATTGAACCCAGGTCAGTCACATGCAAGGCAAGTGCCTAACCTGCTGTTCTCTCTCTTTAAAGCAGGGGAACTTTTTTTTAATATATCTTAAAATTTATTCAGTTTTATTTGGTACACAGAGCTTACTTTTTTTTAAAATAAATCTTTATTTAAGCACCATAATTACAAGCATGTTTGTAGTTGGGTTTCAGTCATAAACAGAATACCCCCTTCACCAGTGCAACTGGTGAATCCCCATTACCAATGCCGCCCCCTCCTGCCTCTGTCTACTTCTCTCATTCTTTATCATAGTCGTGCTAGTTGTTAGTGTAATTGTTTCCCTAACAGCATTCTCCACTCTTTGTAATGAGCTTTAAATTGAGAGGCAGTCCTTCAGGCCCTTCCAGCCCTTAACTCTATTGTCTCTGGTACTTATTATAGTAATGTCTTCAATTTTTCTTTTTTTCTTTCTTTCTTTTTTTTTTTGGTTTTTGGGTCACACCTGGCAGTGCTCAGGGGTTACTCCTTACTCCTCCTGGCAGGCGCGGGGGACCATATGGGGCACCGGGATTCGAACCGATGACCTTTTGCATGAAAGGCAAATGCTTTACCTCCATGCTATCTCCGGGGCCCCTTCAATTTTTCTTGAAGCATATAGATGAGTGATAATATTCTGTGTCTATCTGTCTCCCTCTGACTTATTCCACTAAACATAATAGATTTCATGTACATCCATGTATAGGAACATTTCATAACTTCATCTTTCCTGACAGCTGCATAATGTTTCATTGTGTATATGTACCACAGTTTCTTTAGTCATTCATTTGTTGAAGGGCATCTTGGTTGTTTCCAGAGTCTGGCTGTTGTAAATAGCACTGCAATGAATATAAGTGTGAATATAGCACTGCAATGAATATAGGAAGGGATTTTTGTATTTTTGTGTTCCTAGTGCATATCCGTAGGAGTGGAATAGCTGTATCAAATGGGAGCTCAATGTCCAGTTTTGTGAGGAATCTCCATATTGTTTTCCATAAAGGTTGGACTACATGGCATTCCCACCAGCAGTGAATAAGAGTTCCTTTCTCCCCACATCCCCGCCAGCGCTAATTATTTTTGTTCTTTGTGAAGTGTGCCAGTCTCTGTGGTGTGAGATGGTACCTCATTGTAGCTTTGATTTGCATCTCCCTGATGAATAGTGATGTGGAGCATTTTTTCATATGTCTTTTGGCCATTTGTATTTCTTCTTTGAGGAACTGTCCATTTTTCACCCCATTTTTTGATGGGGTTATATATTTTTTCTTATTATTATTAAGTTCTGTCAGCACCTTGTATATTTTTGATATTAGTCCCTTGTCTGATGGGTATTGGGTGAATAGTTTCTACCATTCTGTGGGTGGCTTTTGTATCCTGGGCACTATTTTTCTTTGAGGTGCAGAAGCTTCTCAGCTTAATACAGTCCCATCTGTTTATCTCTGCTTCCACTTGTTTGGAGAGTGCTGTTTCTTCCTTGAAGATGCCGTTAGACTCAATGTCATATAGTGTTTTACCTACGTATTATTCTATATACTTTATGGTTTCAGGCCTTATATCAAGGTCTTTAATACATTTGGATTTGATCTCTGTGCATATTGTTAGATTGGGGTCTGAGCTTGCTTTTCTGCGAGTGGCTAACCAGTTGTACCAACACCACTTGTTGAAGAAGCTTTTCTTGCTCCATTTTGAATTTGTTTCCCTTTATCAAAGATTAGTTGATTGTATGTCTGGGGAACATTCTCTGAATACTCAAGTTTATTCCATTGATAAGAGGATCTGTCTTTATTCCAATATCATGCTGTTTTGATAACTATTGCTTTGTAGTACAATTTAAAATTGGGGAAAGTAATGCCTCCCATATTCTTTTCCCCAAATATTGCTTTAGCTATTCGTGGGTGTTTATTGCTCCAAATGAAATTCAGAAATGTGTGATTAACTTCTTTGAAAAATGTAATGGGTATCTTTATAGGGGTTGCATTAAATCTATAAAATACTTTGAGGAGTTTTGTCATTTTAACGATATTAATCCTGCCAATCCATGAGCAGGGTATGTGTCTCCATTTCCTTGTGTCCTCTCTTATTTACTGAAGCAGGCTTTCGTAGTTTTCTTTGTATAGGTCATTCACTTCTTTAGGTACATTGACCAGCGATATTTGAGTTTGTGGGGCACTAGTGTGAATGGAATTGATTTTTTAATATCCATTTCTTCTCTATCATTATTAGTGTATAAGAAGGCCATTGACTTTAGCATGTTAATTTTGAAGCCTGCCACTTTGCTATAAGGTAGGTTCCCTTTCCTGCAGAGACACCAATTAAAATGTGGTTATTCTTTCTTGGAGGGAGATCGTGTATACACAAAGACAAAGACATACAGACAAAGACAGACAAAAGTGAGAAAAGGATTTTAGCCAAAACTGAATCCAATTCCATTTATTGAAATTCAAGGCCTGGTTTAAATACTTTTTTGTGGGCACAGCTACACTCATAAATATGTCAATAAGAGGTAGATATATTAAACAGGGCAAATAACAGGATCTATTGGCAGGTGAGATGGAATGTGCAGATAATGAGATCTGTCTCCATCAGGTCAGGGATGTACTGATAATAGAACCTATCTCCAGCAGGTGGAATATACAGATAAGGGGGTCTTATAGACTAGACTTAGTTTCGCAGGAGCCTTCTTTGTTTCTAAATGTTTACATTTAATTCTCTAGCTTACCTGCTTTGATCATGGCTTTCTGTTTGGTGGCCCTTAAGCCTTGAATCTTAAATGTTTACTTTTAATTCTCAAGGCTGCCTGCTTTTATAGTTATGTGTTTGTTGCCCTTAAATTTTATATGGTTAACATTCAATTCTCAAATCTGCCTGCTTTTATAGCTTTGTTCTGTGCCTGTCACAAGGCCCTGCATTTCAGCCCTGTATTTTCTTCCTATTCTTAAAGGTGCCCATCACTATATGAATCTATTGTTTCATGAGCTTTTTGGTATGGTCTTTAGGGTTTTCTAAGTAGAGTATCCTGTTATCTGCAAACAGTGAGAGCTTGACTTTTTCCTTTCCTATCTGGATGCCCTTTGTATCTTTTTCTTGTCTAATTGCTATGGCAAGCACTTCCAGCATTATGTTGAATAGGAATCATGAGAGAGGGCAGCCTTGTCTTGTACCAGAGTTTAGGAGAAAGGCTTTTAGTTTATCTCCATTGATAATAATATTTGCCATTAGCTTGTGGTAGGTGGCCTTGGCTATATTGAGCAAAGTTCCTTTCATTTCCATTTTGCTGAGAGTTTTTTTTTTTATATCAGGAATGGGTGTTGGACCTTATCGGATGCTTTCTTTGCCTCTATTGATATGATCATATGATTTTTGTTTTTATTTTTGTTGATATGGTGTATTATGTTGATTGTTTTATGGATGTTAAGTCATCCTTGCATTCCTGGGATGAAACCTACTTGGTTGTGGTGAATAACCTTCTTGATGATGCATTGAAATCTATTTGCCAGAATTTTGTTGGGATCTTTGCATCTGTGTTCATCAGGGATATTGGTCTGTAATTTTCTTGTTTTTGGCAGCATCTCTGGTTTTGATACCAAGGTGATGTTAGTTAGCTACATAGAAACTATTTGGAAGTGTTCCTGTTTTTTCAATTTTATGAAAGAGCTTTTAAAAAGATTGGTAAAAGTTCTTGAAACGTTTGAAAGAATTCATTAGTGAATCCACATGGGCTTGGGCTTTTGTTTTGGGGAAGATTTAAATTTCCATTTTAATTTACTCAATAGTGATGGGGCTGTTTAGATATGCTACCTCATCCTCATTTAGCCATTGAAGGTTACAAGAGTCCAAGAATTTGTCCATTTCTGCCAAGTCCTCATGTTTTGTGACATAGAGTTTCTCAAAGTAATCTCTAATTACTCTTCGAATCTCTGCAATGTCTGTAGTGATCTCCCCCTTTTCATTTCTAATCCAGTTAATCATGCTTCTCTCTCTCAATTTCTTTGTGAGTTTTGCCAGTGGTTTATCAATCTTGTTTATTTTTTCAAAGAACCAACTTTTGCTTTAGTTGATCTTTCAAATTGTTTTCTGGATTTCCACTTCATTTACTTCTGCTCTAAACTTTGTTATTTCCTTCTGCCTACCTATTTTTGCTTCCATTTGTTGATCATTTTCTAATTTTACAAAACACAGCACTAGTCTGCTGGCTCCACCCTTTGTGGGCGGGTCGACTCACCTCCAAGGAAGGGGAACCCTTAGGGAAGAAAGCCACACAGGATCAAGTCTTAGGCATGAGCAAGCAGAGAAAAGTCCAAAGATGTCTGCTGTGCTTCAGACACCCACAGAGCTTACTTGTGGCTCTTCACTCAAAGATCACTTTTGGCAGTGGTCCAGAAACTAGAAACAGTCAGGATCAAACCACAGAGTTGGGCAAATGCAAGGCAAGCCACCTCTGTGTTGTTTTTAGCCTTTTGGTTTTGTTTGGTTTGGAACTCACATTCAAAGGCAACTCCTGGTTTGTCTCGGTGCTAAGGTCTCATTATTAGTGGGACTCAGGGGACCACAGGGGAAGTTTTCTTCCCTCTGAGCCATCTCCTGTTCCAGTCTGATGCAAAAGGTAGATTCCATTAAAGCAAGAATGGTCGTTGAAAAGGGGGAGTGCTGACTCTATCATGGACTTTATCCCTAGCATAGTTTTAATTTTGTTATGTTCTCTTGTACCTTTTAACCATTTTATTCACACAATCCTTGTTTAGTTCTTACGAAATTAATTCCTAGATATGCTGTAATGTTTGACGCTTTTTTAGATGAAGTTTCTTGTGACTGTACCTTATCACCACTTACTACTGGCATAAAAACATTATTAATTTTGTATATATAATATTAATTTTTTGCATTTCCTTTTTTGCATTAGATTATTTGTAGGAAATCATAACTTTTATTTCTTTATTCTCCCTCAGTATTTAGTTAAAAGCTCTAGACAAATAACTCTTTTCTAAATTTGAATTTAGGGGATGACCTCTGTATTTTAAAACTTTATATGAGGTTTTCATTTGCTAGAAGATTTTAGGAGTGGTATGTAGAAAGTTTAAATTTTCTTGTTATCGTAAATTTTTTTCTTTCAACACATTATGAATGGTTGCTAGTTTTAACAAAAGCTAATTTGGCAGCTGACGATATTATTACATGATTTTTCCCCTTTCTATTTTAATTAAATGATTTATTGTTTGTAGATCTTCTATAGATAAAATCTGGTAGGTCTGGCACAAGTCTCACTTGGATTTGGTGCAATTTTAATGTGTGACTGGATTGCAGATTATTAATGTTTTATATCATTATGTAAGAAAATGGATCTGAAATTATTTTGGCATTTTTCTCTAATTGAATTTTTATTGGGGTGGCAGTCTGCTTATTAAAATAAAATGGGAGAGTTTCAGATTGTTTTCTCCCTGAGGTTTGCATGGTCATCTGTGCCCTTGGGCCTCTGGCTGACTTATCAGGCTTCTTCTCTTAACAACCTCCCCCCTTCACTGTGGATCTGTCACTTTTAGGGATGCCTTTGCTAACCCCTTCTCCGTATCTCACTGCTCCTAGTTGTCAGTTCTTATTTGCAACTACTGTTTCAATTATTTATTATTTTTGCATTTAGAATTTTAGTTGGAGAACATCAGGACTCTTTTCTTGGGGGCACTGTTGAAAACCCTTTCTTGCTTTATGTATATCATTTCCTCCTATAATTCCATTTGCCCAAGGCCATCCCCCATGAAGAATTATCCAAATATATTTTATATGCATCCTCTTAGATCTCAGGATATAATGACATCTTTCCATAACAGAAGTGGCGCATGGAATAGTTCAGATCTTTTTTCTTCTCTAAGCACTCAAAATAGTTCCCTGTGCTAGTCTAACTTATGATGTCCCTCATATCTCAGTGTGACATAACCATGTAATTTTCCTTGTATACTATTGCAGTATAAATCCTGGCTCTGCTCTCAAGAATCACTCCCAGTGGTGTGAAGGGACTACATAGGAATCTGGGAATTGAGCCTGGTTTGGCCATATGTAAGGCAAGCACCCAACCTGCTATACTATCTCTCTGGTTCCCATGTTGAACATCTTTAATGTTCTCTGACTGCTGAGTGTGGGAGGTGAGTAGGCTCACTTTCCCTAGGTGCCTCCACAAAGAACATCTTGATTTTCATCCCTGTCTGTTGATCCTGGGGTGTCCTCAACACTTCATTCAACATTTTCCTCAGACTTTGTATTCAAGAAGCCTGCCAAGTGGTTAGGAATTTATTTTAAAATTTACTTGAAAAATTTGAGGGGCGTATAACATTATACAATATATATGATGATGCTCAGGGATTAATCCTGCTTTTCTGCTCCACCTTGGTGGTCCTCCAAAGATTATATGGGATTGAACTGAGGTCAGTCATATGCAAGACAAATGTCTTTAACTACTGTGCTCTCTATGGTCTTACTGCAACATTATTTAATAAATCAAAGTATTTCTTTTTAGGTCCCAGAGAAATGCCTTAGAAGACTGGAGTATATATAGGCATTGTATGCCAGAGTCCCAGGCTTGATGCATGGTCCTATATGATTTACCACTGAGACCCACTGCTAGGGTACTACTGTGGTACCTTAAGTATTACGTTAGATTAACCCTTGAGCAATACCAAGTATCAGCCAAGAAATAAAAATAAATATAAAAATAAAATGTTTATCTTTATATTCTTGCAAGTTTTGGATGATTCTCCTTACGTTACATATTCAACTTCTTTGCCTATTTCTGCAATGGGGTGTTCTCTCTTCCTAGTTTGCATCCTTGAATATTCTAAATACTTGGTTTAGTCACTTCCAGATTTTTTCATATATCACTCTCTTGTAATTCTATCCATCACAATCTCTGTAGAGGCCAACTCTTTTTTTGTTTTTTTGTTTGTTTTTGTTTGTTTGTTTGGTTGGTTTTTGGGTCACACCTGGCAGTGCTCAGGGGTTACTCCTGGCTCCATGTAGAGGCGAATTCTAAACTTTGATGTGATTAGATTCATATGTTAGTGTTTAACATGTTAGACTTTTTGGAATTCTTTCTCTGCCTCGGGTCACAAAGATATTCCTCCATATTTTCTGCTACTAAAATTTCACTTCCTCATCTCTCCTATGTCTTTCATTGAAGGTGAAGTTAAGCAGATAAGTTTTACTTTTCCTTATATCATAAGCTGGCTTTTATAATATGGTTTTGCTGTCCCCCATTGATCTCAGTTATGATCTTCATTGGAATGTCAAGCTCTGTAACAGACTTCAGCAATGAGAAAACAATGAAATCTAAGCCAAAATCACAGACTGGAGGCAAGAGTCAACTTGAATGCCTTTTCCAGTTCAGCCTCTTCCTCCATTATCTCCCCACCTGAATCCTGTACTTGGGTTCCCATCTTCCTATACCCCTCAAAAGTGCTACTCACTTTCTAGGGTTTTCTTAGGATCCTTGAACCAGTGCTCAGGCAGATCAGAGGGTCACTCCACCACCTCTTCATGCCCCCCTTTATTTTTAGTTAACTAGGTGGGAAAGACTTGGGAATGTGGTGCTGGGACCACCCACAGTGCTTGGAGACCATTAAGGGTACACTTGGTAATAATGGAAACCATATGTGCTGGGAATCAAAGCATGCCATAACACCTGTTCTCTGTTTCCAAAGTAGTAGTGAGTTTCATTGGAACTTGGTCACACCTTTGCCATCCTCTGTGTTCTGTGGCTGATGCTAGGAAAAGGGCTCAGAAGACAAAGGAAGCATGTTATATTTTTGTCATTTTTTTATTGATTGAAGATCTGTGATGTACAATACACTTAATAGTTTTCCCATGCACACAATTCCAACAGCATACCGATCATTAGTGTACCAATGACCCTCCCCAAAGGAAATTCCAAGGACTCCTTTCAACCCCCTGCACCCATACACCAACTCAGTAGTGTAGATCAGTTTTCCCAGTATTGCCTTTGAGCTGTTGTTGTTACCTTGCTGTGTATCCTTAGGCCCCATTATGTAATCTATTCCCTTCTTTTTTGTTTTTTTTGGGGGGGGGTTGTTTTGTTTTTTTTTTTTGTTTGTTTTGGGTCACACCCGGCAGTGCTCAGGGGTCACTCCTGGCTCCAAGCTCAGAAATTGCTCCTGGCAGGCACGGGGGACCATATGGGGCACCAGGATTCGAACCGATGGCCTTTTGCATGAAAGGCAAATGCCTTACCTCCATGCTATCTCCCGGGCCCCAATCTATTCCCTTCTTTATGACTGGCTTCACTCAGCATGATTTCCTTTAGTTGATCCATGTTCCAGGAAATTGCATGTTTTTTCTTTATCATAGCTGCATAGTATTCTGTTGTATATACCACAACCCTTTGATCAATTCATCTGAAGTTGGGCATTTGGGTTGTTTGCATGTCTTATATATTGTACTAAGTGCAGCAATAAACATAGGCATGCAAATATTCTTTTGAATAAATAGTTTTGTATTTTGAGGATAGAAGTGGTATTTTTGTGGTATTTTTGGGTCACATTTGGCATTGCTCAGGGGTTACTCCTGGCTCTACACTCAGAAATCGCTCCTGGCAGACTCGGGGGACCATATTGGATGCCAGAAATCGGACCGCTGTCCTTCTGCATGCAAGTCAAAACGCCTTACATCCATGCTATCTCTCTGGCCCCAGATAGAAGTGGTATTGCTGGGATTTTTGGGAGTTCTATTTTTAATTTTTTTGAGAGACCACCATATTGCTTTCCATAGAGGAAAGCTCCCAACAGTAGGGGAGCTTTCTTTTCTCACCACAACTACATCAACACTGGCTGTTTCCAGACTTTTGAATATGTGCCATTCTCACAGACACAACAAGATATCTCACATTATTATGATTTCCATTTTCCTACTCATGAGTGATAATGAACACTTTTTCATATGACTGTTAGCCATCCATATGTCTTCTTGGGGAAGTGTCTGTTCATCTCCGCACCCTATTGTGGATGGGGTCCTTGGATTTTGTTGTTGTTGTGTGTTGTGAATGCTTTATAGTTCTTCGGCTAAGATATTCTGTGCAAAGATATCTCCTGTTCAGTAGGGTGACTTTTTATTCTAACTTGAGATTAATGATATATTTAGATCAGGAGCACCTTAACTACATTTCATCTGCCACCTCAATTTTGAGAGCTCTGGGTTCAAAGTGATTGGCTTTATAGACTGCAACTCTCAGTTTACCTCCACCACAGATTCCTGCAGCTTGTTGGTGCAGGCACTGTCCCCTCCCCTGGGTCCTGAAGTGAATCATCATCTCATCTTTTATCCCACCACTTATCCCAACTCTCTTCCTCCATTGGCTGTGCATACATTTCTAGCATAGTCTGGTCTCTTTGGTTCCCATGCTGGGCTGGTAAGTCAATGCTTTACAGATGACTGAGCATCTGCTGCTCTGTACATATCCCTCTGGCCAGATCCTCCTGTCATAGCTTACCTCTGGGTCTTCCCTCTTCTCCTTCCAGAAATACTGAATCTAGCTGGTTTCTGTAACTTGCAAGCCTGGTGCTCAACATCCCAGCTTCCTTCCTTCCTTCCTCAGTCAAGGAGAGACACCCCACCTCATTAACTTTAGGAAAGTAGGTATTTCTGGAACCCATCTGGTCAAGTGCCTTTAATTTTTTCTTTCACTTGTCTATGTCCTGTCTCAGCCTATTGTTTTTTTTGGGGGGGGATCACACCTGGCAGTGCTCAGGGGTTACTCCTGGCTCCATGCTCAGAAATTTCTCCTGTCAGGCACGGGGGACCATATGGGGCACCGGGGTTTGAACCGATGACGTTTTGCATGAAAGGCAAACACCTTACCTCCATGCTATCTCCCGGGCCCCAATGTCTTAGCCTATTAACATGAAAACTCCTTCCCCAGGCTGTCCCTTGTGTTGCCAGCTCACTACCCATTCTGGTGTAGAACTTTGATGTTCACCAAAGTTCATATTGTCTAGATTTGGGCAGAAACCTTAAAGACATGGTCCTTTGTGAACTTAAGCTACAAAATAATCCTCCCTGATGCTATAATCCTCCCTGATGCTATATTATTTTCCTTTCTACTCACTGAAAGTATAGCCACCATGACAGGCAGTTTTGTATTTCTGGGAAAAAGTGACCATCCCATGAAAGGTTGGCCCCCACCAGGTGGATGTCATTTCAGGGTCTGCTGGGAATATGCTGAGTGATGGTGGGCAGGGAATTTCTTCTCTGTTGGAGAATTCATGCCAATTCACGTTTAGGAATTTACAGGAAAAATAGGAATTTCTTATCCCCAAGAGGCTCCACCACTCTAAGGTATTAGATGAGTGTCAGCTACACATACTGCTTCTTCATCCAGGGTTCTAGCAGGGCCTTGTGAAAAGACAGCTCTGCACAGGCCTGTGTCCCTCTAAGAACTGGGGTGCACTAGAAATGGGGCTCTGAAGAGAAGCAAGTAAAAGCAGTATGTGGTGACTTTGAGTTGCTCCATTACTAGGTTTGGCTCCCTTCACCCCTGATTTGACTCTGGCTACACTGAAGTTGAATCACAGATGTTTGTATCACACTAACATGGGCATTTAACATTGGACCACAGAGTTCAAGGTTCAGGTTTACATAGTCAAGAGAGTGGCATGGAATAGAGTAGAAGGAAAATGACACCCAAATGGTTCCAAGTAGGCATCCTTATGGCTAAGAGACAGGCTGAGGCCAATTTTGCACTCTTCTGTGTACATGCCTTAAAATAATCATTCAATAAGCAGATTTAGAATAAAGTAGCGAACACCTTGACTGGGTGACAGTGGTGCAGAGTGAAGGTCCCTGGGGTTTGTTCTTGCTCTTCTTCACAATCTCAGGGGCTGCAGCTTCAGGTACAACCGAAGAGCTGATGAGGCACTGAAGATCAAAATGAAAAGTAGAGCCAGGTTTCTTGCACAAAGAATTCAGCTAATACCCGAGACGGGCCGAAGCAAAATGTTAAATGGGGAAGCGTGTAATTGAAATGTCAAAATAGTGAATCAAATGAAAACATGGGTGGAAATTATTTTTTAGTTTGTCTGTAGTTTAGGCTTGTCATAGTGGCCTTTTTTGTAGAAGATACTTCCTCCTGCAAATTCTGTGAGAGGTGGCTGGGAAGAAATCCACCCATTCACAGCAGGCAGGATCTTCTGAAACAATACAGGGCATGGAGTAGCAGAGCCCAGGATGCGTGCCCACCAAGCTCTGTGTTCTCCCAGTTCAAGTGGGAAGATCCCAATGTCAAATTCTCTCTCAAGAACAAACCCTCACACATCCCCAGGAGGAATGGAATCTGAGGTAAGAGGTTGACAACAGATATTCCTGTCAGATTATCCAACTCCCCTCCTAACCCTGACTCCCACACATTTAGAATTTCAGAATACAGCCCAGGAAGGGGGGGTGGTCTTCAATCACCTTTACTCCCCTAACCTAGCAGATTTGCCCCTTTTTTAAATAAAGGCAAACCAAAATCCAATCTATAATTATCATTACTAATTCCACTTAATTAGTCACAAGCCAGCAGCCAAATTGGCTTTCTCATAATTATCTGATAAGCAGTAAGCACATCTCATAGATTATAATTAACACTACTTAATTAAAATCTAATATACATACACCCTTTTCTCAAAATATATCTAATTGGGTTCATAACAGCAGCAGATAACAAATATCTGATTTAGTTACCCCTTTGTTAGGTTTTCTACTTCTCATTTTCCCTTAGTTCTTCCATCCCCCACACCCCACCCCTTGTGAAGATAGAGGGTGAATCTATCAGAAACATTTGCTGATGTTTCCTTAAGACAGTGATAGATCTTCTCTCTGGGGACAGAGGGAGATACTGTCCCCTCCTCGCTGGAAAAGAGGCTTTTAAAGAAATGCCTGATTCTGAAATGCCTGAGGTCTGTATTTACATCATACATCAAATAGAGTACTTGCTTTACACCTGGAGCACCTGGATTCAAGTCTGCAGCATCCAATAAGGGCAACTGAGCACCACCAGAAGTGATTCCTGAGTGTAAAGCTAAAAGTGTACCCTGGGCACCACCAGGTATGGCCCAAAAACAAACAAAGAAATTCCTCACTAAAATGCCATGGGTATGAATGCAGAAATAACTCATAACCATCAGAGAGCAAAGTGGGCAAGTAAAAGAATCCTAAGTGCTGGTAGGAGTAACACTGAATTATCATAAGCTACAGTGTGAATTATTCATCCTCATTAAGTACAGACAAGCAGAGGAAGCACAGGTGAGCTGGAAATGGAAAAACTGGCATACATTCTGTTACCACACACCTGTACACTGACTCCTGCTCCCTGCCTGAAATCCCAGCTCCCACTCCACATCTCTCCATCTATCACCATGGGCATGGTCTCCTCAGCTCTACTCTGGGCATGAAAACCAGCTCCAGGGGCCCCACCACACTCTGGAGAATGACACATGCTTAATGGTGGCTGATCTTTGCACCTCCTAGAGCAGGCTGGTGTGAGCCACAGGTGAGATGGTCATGGCCCAGGACATGCTGACTGGAGTGACATGCTTTGTGATGGCCACCAGTAGTTCCCCCAGAGACAGTTCAGAGAGGACAAAGAGGATAAAAGAACATGGCTATTCCATGTCCTTTCCAATCAGCTTCTATGTTGAACAGAAAGCCAACAGCCCTGAGGACAAGAGTGGGCAGGAGAGCAACTGGGAGAGAAAAGAACCCAAGTCTTCATAGCATAAGTGTCCCAGAGGCTTTTTGGGCACTTCGTGTGCATTTGTATGGAAAAGTATCTTTCCATCTTGGGACCCTGTGGCCCTCCTCTGCCTCTCATTCCTTAATGATCCCCAAGAGAAAGGGCATCTGTACATGGTTTTCATATTGCTGCCTAGATG
>PVKC010020633.1:0-18540 GCA_004027635.1 Crocidura indochinensis
TGCTGGGCACCAAAACGGGTCAGCTGTGTACAAGTCAAGTACCCTAACTATACTATCACCACCCCCCATCAGATCTTTGTCCTGTGTTGACACTATGTGGACTAAAACAGTCATTAGAATGGCTAGAGAGGGGCCAGAGCAGTGGCACAAGCAATAAGCCTTGCCTGTGCTAGCCGAGGATGGACCACGGATCGATCCCCTGGTGTCCCATATAGTCCCCCAAGACAGGTGCAATTTCTGAGCATAGCAATTTTGAGTAACTGGAATGTCACTGGGTGTGACCCAAAAACCAAAAAAAAAAAATAATTATGGCTGGAGGGGTCTGAGCCATCTTCTGAGACCCATCTCTGCCTCTGCTTTACCACTATGATTCATTTTTCTCTCCAAGACTATCTGTTCCTACCACACTGTGCTAAGAACTCAGGAAGCCACATACACTAGACGGGTTTCTGCAAGCCAGGTTTTGTGCTGGAACCCAGGAGAGGCTCCGAGGCACTGCAAACTTCTTTCAGGGCAAAGTACTTACGGTATGTGCCCAGGCATGAGGGAGGGATGCTTCCAAGTATTAGGAGCAGAGTATGTGTGGTGGGGATACATGGAAGAAAGGACAGATGTCTCCATATGTCACATTCCATCACTGTGTAGGGAGGAGGCAGGGAGCTCTTAAAAGCTTTGGGACTCTGCTGAGACCCAGCAAAAAGGAAAACACTTCAAGCATCAGTGCCACAGGAAGGTAGGATGGGGTGGGGGGTATTAATGGAGTATCTGGGTTCATGTAAGGGAGCTGAAAGCCCTGTTTTGTCGTTACTGGTTCTCAGTAAGTCACTTTATCCCACAGCAACCTTCCTTCCTGATGGTTGCATCTGCATTTCTGTTCCCCTAATAGATCAGTCTCTGTCCGAGCACCAAGAAGAATGAACAAGCCCAGACACAACTGGGAGCCTCCTAGCCTGTAAGTCTTCCCTATTGCTTCGAGAAGAGGCCAAGTATCCTTTCTCAGTTAACTGTTGCTGCCCTACTCTTCCCCCCACCCCCACCCCCTACAACCTCCCTGCACCCATCCCCGCATGGAGCTGCTGCCATGGTTGCCAGGCATGGTTGCTAAGTCTCTGCATGAAGAGTTGGCGTGGGCTGTGCTGCCACTAACATTACCATGGTGAATCAGGGGACACCTGGTAGAGTTGGGGAGTGGGGGTGGAGAGGATTATGTGGACTAAGCAACAACCCCCCAAGGCAGAAAGAATTTAAAAGGCGAGCATCTCTATACTACCTGAAGGGGGCTGAGTGAGGGGATAGGGATAGAGGGCACTGGGAAATAGAGGCAACGCAGCTTTTCTTTCTGGTTGCTAGGGGACGCACGCCAAGCGAGCACACTTGCTATCCCTTCCCCTGTGTAAGGGTACAGGTGCACAAGTGCCCTCATTCTCAGAAGGCTGAGCAGAGCCTTGGGCACAGAAAGAATGATCCCCAAATTCCTGGATTTTGGATTGGGGGGAAGAGGGTAGTGCAGGGAGATGGTCCATAGTTGCCCAGCGAGACATCTAGAAGGATCGGTGTGGGGCTCAACCTTCCTGAGCCTGGTTTGGGTAGCTCATCCCCCAGAGTTGCACACAAACTGCCAGAAAGCTATCATCTCCTCCCTCCACCGCCTGGAAGCTGGTTACTCATCTCTGCACTCGAACTGCCACTGCCGCTAAAAATAGCCCCCCAGCCAACCTTGGGCCAGCCCCTCCTGCACCCCAACCCCATGGAAACAGGCAGAGTGGCATGCAGAGACCTTGAGTTTCCTTCCCATCACCTTTCTCTCAGGGAAACAGAAGTCCGACACAGGAAGTCAGGGGCAGAATCCTGGTAGGTCAGGCATCCTAGGGAGCTGGAGAGTGAGAGAAGGGTTAAACCATCAGAAGGTTGACGGAATGGGGGCAGGGGCGGGGGCACCGTCAGCCAGGCCAGAGCCAGAAGTCCCCGGCCCACCTGTGCAGGTCCCATTAGTCTGAGGACACGAACCATGGGCAGGGGGCCCCAGTCCTGGGCCCCAGGGGGCGGCCGCGCACATGGGGGAGGAAACAGCGCTGAGCCCTGTCACATGCGCGCGCGCACAGACAGGCACACACACGTGTGCCCGGGTGTATATATAGTCCTCAGTCGCTGGGCCCGCTGCTCTGCGGTGGGCGCCAGCTCCCCGGGCAGGGAGGGGACTCCCGGGGTGGGGTGGGAGGGTGGGGGTCCGGGGCGGGGTGGGCAGGATGCTGGAAGGTCAGCTCTTCTCGGAGGGGCCGGACAGCCCCAGGGAGCTGCAGGAGGGGGAGCCTGGCAGCTGCCTCTGGGTGCAGAAATCCAAGATGCTGGTGATCCAAGTGAAGACCGTCTCCTGTCATTACAGTCGCCGGGGCGCGCCTCCTCGACAGCCCATGGACTTCCAGACCAGCCCCTGGGCCCCGAGGCCCCAGAGCCGAACGTGAGTGCGGGGTCGGGGACTAGAGCGGCGGGAGGGGGGACCGGCCCGACCGACGACGACGGGCACCGGCCAGGCCGCCGGCTGGCCCTTGTCCTGGCGGTGCTCCCGGCCCGCAGACCCGAGTCCTGGGCCGGGGGAGCGGGCGCCGGTCGGGAGGGGCCGGGGAGCGAGGAGGGCGGGCGGCGCGATGGGGCAGCCGCTGCTCAAGTGTGCGTGCCGCGAGGAGGCGTCCGGCTTCGAGCTGGGCCCCCGAGTCGAGGCACGTGCGCCCGCGCCCGCACACGCCCCTCCACGCGCCCGGCCCGCGCGCCCTCCGGGGCCGGCCCGGGTGCCCTTGCCCCGCAAGCTGCTCACCTGGCTTCCCGCTCATTGTCCCAGGTGCGGGCCGCGTCCGGGATCCCCCGAGCCGCCGCCGCCGCCCCGCCGGCCCTGGGCGTCCAGGGTGCTGCAGGAGGCGACCAACTGGCGGGCGGGGCCCCCGGCCGAGGCTCGAGCGCGGGAGCAGGAGAAAAGGAAGGCGGCGTCGCACGAGCGGGAGGCCAAGGAGACCGAGAGGAAGCGGCGCAAGGCCGTAGGGGCCCGAAGGAGCCCCCCCGGCCGGCCGCGCCCGGAGCCCCAGAGCGCGCCCAGGCCGGCCCCGGCCCCGTCGTGGCGGGAGCGTCCGGCCCGGCCCCTCGCGCTGCCGGCCGGCCAGGCGGGGACGGCGTGGGCGGGGCCCTGGGGCGGCCGGCGCTCGGGGCCCCCCAGCTACGAGGCGCACCTGCTGCTGCGGGGCGCGGCCGCCCCGACCCCGCGCCTCCGCTGGGACCGCCCGCCGCCCTACGTGGCGCCCCCGTCCTACGAAGGCCCGCACCGGACCCTGGGCGCCCGGCGCGGCCCCGAGCCCGAGCCCGAGCCCGAGCCCGAGCCCGAGCCCGCGCCGGCCGGGAGCGCGAGCGCGCGCGAGACACAGGGCGCGGGCGGGAGCGCCAGGAAGAGGCTGGACCCCCGCATCTACCGCGACGTGCTGGGCGCCTGGGGGCTCCGGCCCGGGCGCGGCCTGCTGGGGGGCGCCCCCGGCTACGCACTGGCGAGGCCGCCGCGGCTCCACTCGGACCGGGGCGCCTCGGAGAAGAGCCCGGGCGTCGGTCGCGACGGTCCCCACCAGCCGGCCAGAGCCGCGGGGCACCCCGCCTCGGAGCCGGCGCCCGCCACGCCCCCCCGACGCCCGCGCCCCGCTCCGCGCTCCCGGCCCCCCGCGGGGGGCTCCGGCTCGGGGGCGGGCCGAGACAGCGGCGAGCCGAGCCGGCCGCGTCGGGCCTGGGTTCCGTCCCCCCGAAGGCCGCCGCCTCGGCACAGCCAGACGCTCCCCAGGCCCTGGGCCCCCGGCGGCACGGGGTGGCGAGAGCCCCCGGGGCACGGAGACGCGGCCGGCCCCGAGACTGCGGCGGGCGCCCAGGTGGCCCGTCGGCCCCACACCTTCCCCCGAGGCGCGCGGGGCCCCGCCGGCCGCGACGGCGTCTTCGTGATCGACGCCACGCGCGTGGTGATCCGCTCCCAGTACGTGGCCACCCCGGGAGCCCCGCAGGGGCCGCTGTCACCTGCTGCCGGGGGCCGGGGCGCTCCCGGCGCGCAGGGTGGCCCCCAGACCCAGCGCCATCGCCCCTTGCCTGCCGAGGCCAGCCGGGAGCCGCGGCCGAGCGACCGCCTGCCCCCGCAGCCGGCCGGGGAGCGCGGGGTCGAAGCGGCGGGCGGCGGGACGCCGGGGGGCCCCTCGTCAGAAGAGCCTGCCGCCCGGATCCTGGGGCCCCGGGCCGGCGGGGGAAGCCCGAAGGATGCAGCTCCCACGCCGCCGGGCAGCCCGGAGCGCTCGGCGGCAGGCCCGGCGGCCGCGGGGACTGCGGGCAGCGCCGAGGGGCCCGTGCCGGCGGCCATCCCGCGCCTGGCTAGCCGGGGCTGGCCGCGCACCCCGGGGCCTTACGCTGGGGCCCTGCGGGAAGCCGTGTCCCGCATCCGCCGCCACACCGCGCCGGACTCGGACTCGGACGAAGCTGCCGGGCTCAGCCTGCAAAGCGACTCTTCGGAGGAAAGCGACGCCGAAGCCTCCGGCGCCTCCTGGCGGAATGAGCGGCCGCTGCCGAGGGCTGGACTCTCGGCCCGGAAAGGCGGCGAGACTGACTGAGCAGCGGAGCGTCAACTTCGAGGGATTCTGGGTGTCAGAATCAGAACCGGAGGATGGCCTCCTTGGGACGAGGAACACTGAAGGGACCCCCATCACACACAGGGAACTAGAGTATGGCAGTAAGAGGCCCCCTGTATTTACTTTTCTCGGGCACTCCATCCTTGAAACCACTGCTCCCGTCTTCCTCTCAGGCTTCCTTACACCCCGTCCCCAGATGCATCCCAGATTGAAATCGATGCCTCCCAAATGATGTACAGGGAGTAGTCTATGCAGGTGGAAATTGTTCTTTGCCAGGAGAAGAAGTGACAGGGGCGGTAGACTTTAGTGACTGCCCCACACCAGTAAAGTCTTGAGCAAGGGCACACGCACTAGAGGGGTGGAACCCAACCCAGCCCAGCCAGGAGTGGGCAGGACTGCAAGGACTAGCCACAGGGGGCACCCAGAGAGCATAAGAAAGTGGTAGAGAGGGGCCCGGGAGATAGCATGGAGGTAAGGTGTTTGCCTTTCATGCAAAAAGGTCATCGGTTCGAATCCCGGTGCCCCATATGGTCCCCGTGCCTGCCAGGAGCAATTTCTGAGCATGGAGCCAGGAGTAACCCCTGAGCGCTGCCGGGTGTGACCCAAAAACCAAAAAAAAAAAAAAAAAAAGAAAGAAAGTGGTAGAGGAGGGGGTCTCTAGGGGGTACCCAGGTCAGAAGTAGTCAGCAATCAGAAGAGGCTTCACTTTGTTGTTACAGGCCTCGGCTCAAATCCCAGCATTGCCATTGACTTCTCAGACTACCTTCTCACCAGGCGTCCTCACGTATAAAATAAGAGAGTTCTGAGCTCTATCCTCGAGCTTTTGGAGTATTTATGAGAGGCCTCCAGCTCATCCTCCCTTCCCCAAGTAAGAAAGAGCGTTAGGAATTTGAACAGCCCAAGGGGTCATGGACGGCTTCACTATTACCTGCACTCATTCTCGATTCAAGAGACTGTCCGAGGTTTGCAGAAGAGCTTGCGTTAGTGGGCAAGGGCTCCTAGACTAGCCAAGTTTAGGTGAGGCCCACCAAGGCAAGGAAGGATGGTGGCTTTGTCACTCACCTTGAACTGTGGTGGTCCAAGCTGGGGTGGAAAAGCAGCTTGAGGTCACTTTAGGCCTCCCTCCTTTCCTCCTCCACAGTGCTCCTCAACGATGCTCTGAACCGTAACCACGACTTCCCACTCAATGGTATGACCCCTGAGAACTCTTCTCACATCTCTCTTCCAGAAACCTGCTATAAGGAGCGAAGAGGCTGGTCCCCTACCTGCATACAGCCTTCGGGCGTAGGGTGTGATACTCACAGTAGCCACTACGGGGCGCGCGCAGGTCGCGGATTTCCCGGGTAGCTAGCCCCCCCGAGTACCCCCTACCCCAGTGGGGCCCGTGATCAGCTAATCCCGAGTTGCTTGGCGCAGGTGCCCAGTCTGTCCGCCTCCAGCCGCTCGAGGTGGGGAGCAGGCCTCTGACCTTTCAGACTGTCGGAGTGCGCCTAGCCCCTTTATGTTGTACTCGCTTGGGACCCAGGGACTGAAGTCTTTTTCTGCAGTCTTGGACACTAATGCTACTATTTACTAGCCATGTGAAACTGGTTCGATCACTTCACCTCCCTGAGCCTCAGTTTCCTCATCTGTCAAATGGGGGTTTATAAACACCTACCTCGCAGGGTTGTTGTGAGGATTAAATGCGATAATGTTTGTAAAGCGCCGCGCGCTGTACCTCGCATACAGTCGGCGCTCAATAAATCTAAGCTTCCCTTTGTCCAGCTCGGCATCATCTTTAGGTCACCGCCTGGCCTGTCCCCCATCGCATCGCGTCCCTACCCCAGGGAGGCCTCCTCCGGGTCTTCCCCCTCGGTGTGGTGGAAGGTCGGGTGGGGGACGCCCTGTCTTTTGATGGAAACTCCCTGCCCACTTCTGTCTCCCCAGGCTGGATTCTCCTTCCCTTGCCCCCCCACCCCCTGTTCCGGGCAGGGGCTGAGTCAGCCCGGGTAAATTTAGTCTCCGACTCTCCCGCCTAGCGTGGGGGCTTCGCCCAGACTAGGTCTCGGAGTCCCCGCCCGGCCCTTCGCCCTCCTCTGCCCCCACCCGCACCAGTGCCGACAGCCCAGGCCTGCTCAGCGCGCAGATCCCAGGCCCACTCTCAAACCGCTTATGGTTTTGGCCTCCAATTATCCCCTACGTCACTCCCCACCCACCCAGAGAGACCGCTGGACCTGGAGCGGCCGGGCGGGGCACCCCCGGTGGCAGAGAGGGGGTCGCCTTCGGGCTGGCTCTGGAAGGAAGCCTCCGGAGAAGGGAGAAGGCCCCTGCAGACCTGCCTGGAACCCACGCGGCCTGGTTTCAAGTTCATTCTTGTGGGTGCAGGGAAAGGAAGTGGAGGTCACCTTGGGCAGACACCAGAGTCTCTCTCTGGAAGTCTGGCTGTCTGCCACCTACCAGTCTTAACTACTCGAGTTCCACCAACAGAGCATTTCCCCGAGCACCTGAGAAGGAGTCAGACTGGCTGGGCCCCAAGCAAGAGCAGGTACTGCCCAACAACTGGATGGGGATGAACCCACAGAAGGGATAGTGGGGTGGTTTGTTTTGTGTGCAGGCGCCTCCCCAGTAGTTCTGGGGCCTCCGGGGCTCTACCCACCAATGCTAGGGAGGTGATGAGATGCCAAGAATTAAACCACAGGGCCAGAGCGATAGTACATAGCAGGTAGGGCGTTTACCTTACACTCAGCCAACCCAGATTCTATCCCCAGCATCTCAGATGGTTCCCCCCCACCCCACCCTGCAGCCCCCCAGGAATGATTTCTGAGTGCAGAACCAGGAGTAATGCCTTAGCGCTGTTTGGTGTGGTCTAAAATTTAACGAACAAAAATAAACCACAGACCTTACCTTAACCATGCATATCAGCCCTTTGAGCTACCTCCCCAGCTCCCAAGCCCCCAAGTGTTGAGCAATGAATTAAAGGATATGTTACCATATACCAGAAAAGGTTCCCTGGAGGAGGAGGTTTATGAGAATCTGGAGAAGGGGGACAAGTAGAGGGGGACAGCAAAAACAGTCATGGGTGTGAGGGAATTAACAGGTGTTTTGGTTTGTCAAGAGTGCTTTCATGGGGCCAGGCGGTGGTGCTGGAGGTAAGGTGCCTGCCTTGCCTGTGCTAGCCTAGGATGGACCGCGGTTCGATCCCCGGTTTCCCATATGGTCCCCCAAGCCAGGAGCGACTTCTGAGCGCATAGCCAGGAGTAACCCCTGAGCGTCACTGGGTGTGGCCCAAAAACAACAACAACAAAAAAAAAGTGCTTTCATGGGGCCAGAGCAGTGCTGCAAGGGATAGGGCGTCTACCTTGCACATGCTAACTTAGGACAGATCGAGGTTCAATCCCCCAGTGTCCCATATGGTCCCCCAAGCCAGGAGCGATTTCTGAGCGTATAGCCAGGAAGTAACCCCTGAGCATCACCCGTGTGGCCCAAAAACCAAAAAAAAAAAAAAAAAAAAAAAAAAAAAAAAAAAAAAAAAGAGCGCATTCAAGAGAGTTGTGGAAATAAAGGGAGAGAAAACTGAGGCAGGTGGGCTGAGCCTGAACTAGTTGATAAATGAATGTCTAAAATTTCTGGGCTTGAGACAGTAATGAGCTTAAGGTAGAAGGAAGACTAAGGAAGGTCAGGACTGTGGTAAGAACTTCTGGGCTCTGGGGCTAGTAGAAGAGTTAGCTGCATGGCATAGAGAAGAGGCGGGCCCACCATGGGCCTGAACGTCTTTGAAACTGATCTCACAGGAGGCCAGTTTTCTTTGTTTGGGGCCACATTTAGTTGTGCTCAAAACTTACTTGTGGCTCTTCTTTTTTTTTTTTTTTTTTTTGGTTTTTGGACCACACCCAGTGACGCTCAGGGGTTACTCCTGGCTGTGTGCTCAGAAGTCGCTCCTGGCTTGGGGGATCATATGGGAAACCGGGGGATCGAACCGCGGTCCGTCCTAGGCTAGCGCAGGCAAGGCAGGCACCTTACCTCCAGCGCCACCACCCGGCCCCATGATTACTTCTTGTAGTGTACAGGGACCATAGGCAGTGCTGGGGATTGAACAGGGCCATGCATGTGCAAGTCAAGCACTCTACCTGCTGTACTTACTATCTCTCTAGGGTAAGAGGCCATTTTTTCTAGAGCTATAAGTACTGCTACCATTGTTGGAGTGTTTTAGTATCTGAGATATAAAACTAGTTGGGAGGGGGACCATATCCAGTTGTGTTCAGAGGTTACTCCTGGCTCTGTGCTCAGAAGTTACTTCCAGCTCGGGGGAACATATGGAATTCCATGAATCTAAACTGGGTCAGCTGTGTGCAAGGCAAATGCCCTACTGCTCTGCTACCACTCCAGACCCTCTAATAATGTTTTTTGTTTGTTTGTTTGTTTTGTTTTGGGGCCACACCCAGCAGTGCTCAGGGGTTACTCCTGGTTCTGTGCTCAAACTCACTCCTGACAGGCTGGCGGACCATATGGGATGCTTAGAATAGAACCACATTCATTTTGGGTTGGCCACATGCAAGGCAAACGCCCTACCACTCTATTATCTTTCCAGCCCCTATAATACTGTCTTATCCCTTGAGATACTTGATGAATTGCTTGCTTGGTGTTTAGTTTTGTCTTGTCTTGTTTTTGGGGGGCACAACCAGAGGCGATCAGGTCTTATTTTTGGTTCTGCACTCCTGGTAGTACTTGGGGGGTTATATAAGGGGCTCAGGATGAACCTGGGTCAGACCTGTGCAAGTCAAACACATATTATCCTCTGCACTACTGCTCTGCCATGATAAGTACTTAAAACTCTTAGAACAATGCCTGATATATATAGTAAGAGACAGCTAAATTACATAAGCTCCCATTTTTATTTCTCTTTAAGGCTATTTCAATATTGTTGAGGATGAGGGGTGAGGGATGGGGAAGAGGATCACGTAGGGGAGAAAGCCGGAAGGGGAAGAGAGCACTGGTGTGGAGACGGAACTTTGAGAGTATGGGGGTGGTTAGGGCATCAGTGTAGCACTTTGTCCCCAGGACTTCCTCCATTTTTGTCTGAGGATAGAGTCCATAGAAGCTATTAAAGATCTAGGGAATGAAAGGGAGAGAAAAAGAAGAAAGATGGACCAGTCCTTGGTAATCCCTATCAGACTAGTCCTGCATGACTGTGGGTGGGAGACTGATGCCTCCCTGCTGTGAAAATGGCCTCTAAATCTGGCTTAGTCTGTCAGCCAGGCAGCCTCAAGGAGAAGACCACATTCACCCCTTCCTTGGCTCAACCTCTCAGGTCAGGTCAGGAGAGGTGAGGAGGCATGGCCAGGTTAGGACAGCAGCCCACAGGTTATCACGGGACCCCACTATGCTTTCCCTCCACCACAGTCAGATTCTTCTCAGCAGCCTGTTGTCTCTCTCACCAGTTTATCAGGCATCAGAGGAGTTTGTTCTCCTCCCCTCTCAGACTTTTAGGAGAGTTTTGGAAATTTGGTAGTCAGCCACAAATGGGTAAAGGAAACAAAGAACCAGGCCATAACTCTGAGATTTTTAGAGGAATTTAGAGGATTTTAGAGGTCAGGACTGTGTTTATGTGTGAGAATAACAGGTCAGAAGAGACAGATGAACGTGAATTCTTATGCAGTATGCACTCTGTATCTGTAGTCAGCTTTCACTCATTCATTCATTCATCACCCATTAGGCCTGTGAGCCAGGCCCTAGACACTCAAGATACACAGACAAAGCAATTCTTCTTGGGAACTTACAATCTAGGAATATATGAGGTGAGCAAAGGGGTGTGGGAGTAAGCCCACAAAATCACAGAGAAAACCATCAAAGATATAGAGAGATGACATTATTTTAAAATGCACGGGAGCCAAAGATTGTCTTATATAATTCAGGGAACACACATATTAGTGAAGGTTTTCCTTTCGTCCAGAGGAGCCTAAGTGCTGACTGCTGGAGCATGGAAATGTTGCAGTACTCTGGGAAACATGTCAACAGAGATGCCTATACTACTGAAGAAAGTCTCAGCCTGGATTCTGAGCTTTCTACTACATGTTCTGGTCTGGGGTGGGCTCCTTCTTTTAAATGCTTGGTAGTAATCAGTCTTTGGTGATTCCTCTATCCATTCATGCATCCAGCCACCCTTTTGTTTACTCATGTATATCCACACATCCTCTAAATTCATCCCACTCTTTATATATCCATCCATCCACCAAACACATCTCTCATTCATCTGTTTTGTCATCTAGCTATTCATTTATTTTTGTTTTGTTTTGTTTCTTGGCCAGAAGCACTCAGTGGTTATTCCTGGCGCTACGCTCAGAAATCGCTCCTGGCAGACTCAGGGGACTATATGGGATGTCGGGAATCGAACCTGGGTCTGTCCTGGGTTGACCTCATGCAAGGCAAATGCCCTACTACTGTGCTATCTCTCCAGCGCCTCATTTACATTTTTTTTTTGGTTTTTGGACCACAGAGCCGGTGACGCTTAGGGGTTACTCCTGGCTATATGCTCAGAAATCGCTCCTGGCTTGGGGGTACCCTATGGGATGCAGGGGATGGAACAGCAAGGCAGACGCCTTACTGTTTGTGCCACCACTCTGGCCTCTCTCATTTACTTTTTTTTTGGGGGGGGCACACCCAGTGTTGCTCAGGGGTTACTCCTGGCTGTCTGCTCAGATATAGCTCCTGGCAGGCACGGGGGACCATATGGGATACCGGGATTCAAACCAACCACCTTTGGTCCTGGATCTGCTGCTTGCAAGGCAAACGCCGCTGTGCTATCTCTCCAGGCCCTCATTTACTTTTTTTTTTGTTTTGTTTTTTGGGTCACACCCCGAATCATTCAGGGGCTACTCCTGGCTCTATGCTCAGAAATCGCCCCTGGCAGTCACAGGGGACCATATGGGACGCCAGGATTCGAACCATGGTCCTTATGCATGAAAGGCAAACGCCTTACCTCCATGCTATCTCTCCAGTCCTGCCTCATTTACTTTTTTTTCTTTTTTTTTTTTTTTGTGTTTTTTTTTCTTTGTTTTTGGGCCACACCCAGTCACTCCTGGCTTGGGGGACCATATGGGAACTGAGGGATCGAACCGTTATCCGGTCCATCCAAGGCTAGCGTAGGCAAGGCAGACCCTTACCTCCAGCGCCACCACCCGGCTCCCAGTTTTTTAACTTACTTAATGAATGATATGCTTATCTTAAAACCACAAAGGATGCCAACATGAATAAAACACAGTGCCCATGTCTTCAAGAAGCTATATCCTAAGAAGGATGAAGTAGTAAATAAAGACAACTAACTACCCATGAGACACCCAACATTGTGTTAATGAAAGCTGCCCAAGAAATATTTAAGGGGCCCGGAGAGATAGCACAGCGGCATTTGCCTTGCAAGCAGCTGATCCAGGACCAAAACCGATCCTGGCAGGTTCAGGGGACCATATGGGATGCCGGGATTTGAACCACCGTCCTAATGCATGCAAGGCAAACACCCTACCTCCTTCCATGCTATCTCTCCAGCCCCGCTTATTATAATCTTTATCAGTTACTTTGTGGAATATGATGCTAGCGCATCCATTATTTGAAAGTAATGTCTTTGATTTTGTTCTGTATGTCCAACAAACATGACCTGGACTGGGTTCTTAGAAAATACTGGCAGAGGGGCCAGAGCGATAGCACAGTAAGTAGGGAGTTTGCCTTGTACATGGCTAACCCGGGTTCAATCCCCATATCCTCTTCTTTTTTTTTTTTTTTTTGGGTCACACCCGGCAGTGCTCAGGGGTTACTCCTGGCTCCATGCTCAGAAATTGCTCCTGGCAGGCACTGGGGACCATATGGGGCACCGGGATATGAACCGATGACCTTTTGCACGAAAGGCAAACGCCTTACCTCCATGCTATCTCCCGGGCCCCGCAATCCCCATATCCTATATAAACCCTGAGCCAGATAGGAGTGATTTCTGAATGTAGAGCCAGGAGTAACCCCTGAGCACCACCGGATGTGGCCTAAAAACAAAACAATAAAAAGAAAATATTGACAGAATATAGGAGCAAGTGTTAATATTGTGCTCCATGAACAGTGACAAGTCAATCGACATTTCAGCATTAGATTATTTCAGCATTTTTCAACCACTAGTGTGCTGTGAGATAATGCCTGGTGTGCCGCGGGAGAAATTCCAATTTCATCCGTAACATGCGGCTTTGGCTCACAAATAGACCAATCATTAGTTGTAAATAAACAGAAATATGAACAATTTAAAATATTTTATTATTTTATAATAAAGTAATTACAAAATAATTTCTTTGTGCTTATTTGAGTCTTATCAAGATAATAACTTTATATATAGTCAATATAGGCACAGAGTTCAATTATTTTTTAATTTTTTGTTTTGTTTTGTTTTTGTTTTGGGGTCACACCCAGCAGCGCTCAGGGGTCACTCCTGGTTCTACGCTCAGAAATCGCTCCGGGCAGGCTTGGGGGACCATATGGGATCCCGGGATTCAAACTACCATCCTTTTGCATGCAAGGCAAACACCTTACCTCCATGCTATCTCTCTGGCCCCTCTTTTTTTTTTTTTTTTGGATTTTGGGCCACACCCGGCGGTGCTCAGGGATTACTCCTGGCTGTCTGCTCAGAAATAGCTCCTGGCAGGCACGCAGGGATTCGAACCAACCATCGGCTGCTTGCAAGGCAAACGCCGCTGTGCTATCTCTCCTGGTCCAATGTGATTTTTTTTTTTTTGAAAAAAAGTGTGCTTTTGCACGGAAAGGTTAAAAAACACTGGATTAGGGGCCCGGGAAATAGCATGGAGGTAAAGCGTTTGCCTTTCATGCAAAAGGTCATCGGTTCGAATCCCGGTGCCCCATATGGTCCCCCGTGCCTGCCAGGAGCAATTTCTGAACATGGAGCCAGGAGGAACCCCTGAGCACTGCCGGGTGTGACCCAAAAACCAAAAAAAAAAAAAAAAAAAAACCAACAACAACACTGGATTATTTGGATGAGGGTGGCTACTAATCCCTTTGCACCTCCCCAAGAGGCACCACTAGGTGGCGCCATCCCAACTATAGCTCTGAATCCTCAAGGCCAAAGTCCTTCATGCCTGCATTTGATGAAATGCCCAACCAAGAACTGTCCAGGTCTAGACTTTTCCCTTCTGCAAGTCCTGAGACAGAATTAGTGCAGCTGTGGAAGAGAATAGATAGCAGACCCCAATACAAAATCAAGTATATATTTCACCTGTTTCTATTCTATTGAATTCTATTGACTATATTTGCTATGTGCAAAGAAAGTACAGTGTTAAATTCTTGGAAAAACAAGTGACCAAGACTAGTGCCTGCCCTGAAGGAACTCACTATGTAGGGTTATTTTTTATTTTTTTATTTTTTAGTTTGTTTTGTTTTGGGGCCACACCTGGTGGCGCTCAGGGCTTACTCCTCCTGGCTCTGTGCTCAGAAATTGCTCCTGGCAGGCTCGGGGGACCATATGGGATGCCAGGAATTGAACTGTCCTGGGTCAGCTGCATGCAAGGCAAATGCCCTACCACTGTGCTATCGCTTCCACCATATATATATATATATATATTGGTTTTGGGGTCACACCCGGCAGTGTGTGGTCAGGGGTTACTCCTGGCTCCATGCTCAGAAATTGCTCCTGGCAGGCACGGGGGACCATATGGGACACCAGGATTCGAACCGATGACCTTTTGCATGAAAGGCAAACGCCTTACCTCCATGCTATCTCCTGGGCCCCTCCACCCTATATTTTATGAAAACTACTCTTATGTTTTCCTCCCTTATTTCCTTTTATACCTAGGTCCAATCCTCTTGCCCCAGGAAGTCATTTCTTTTTTTTCTTTTCTTTTTTTCTTATTTGGTTTTTGGGTCACACCTGGCTGTGCTCAGGGGTTACTCCTGGCTCTACTCTCAGAAATCGCTCCTGGGATGCTGGGATTTGAACCACTGTCCTTCTGCATGCAAGGCAAACGCCCTACCTTTATGCTATTTCTCTGCCCCCCACCCAGGAAGTCATTTCTATATGAAATCTACTCTTTGGCACTAATTCAAATCACCTTTTTTTTTTTTTTTTGGTTTTTGGGTCACACCCGGCAGTGCTCAGAAGCCACTCCTGGCTCCACACTCAGAAATTGCTCCTGGCAGGCACGAGGGACCATATGGGGCACCGGGACTCGAACCGATGACCTTTTTCCATGAAAGGCAAACACCTTACCTCCATGCTATCTCCCGGGCCCCTCAAATCACCTTCTTTCTAAGCTTCTCTCTTGGTCACATTAGCTATCCTTCAAATGCTGTGACCTACGTGGGATGGGTCCTCTTGCTGTTTAAACTTCCTAGTAAGTCTTTTCCTTGCCTCTCTTACAACATCCTCCATGACCCCTCTTTCCTCTGCCACTCTGCAGTCCTGGGAGCTTTCAAACCCTGCTCTGTTTCCAGTTAGGGTGGTCCAATAGCTGAAAAATCTAGAGACGTCATCAATTCAAGGGTATATTCATGAAGACTCTGGTGCTGTCGGCCCAGAGGTAAGAAGCTGGGAAATCCAGAGAACCCAAGACCTGAAGAATATTCTTCTCTGTGCCCTGAGGAGTGTGCCAACCAAATGCGACATGAGCTGGAGCTTGTTGCTTTCTGCCCTCCTACTTAGTATCAGGGAACCGGCCTCTCCCTAGCTCCAGCTCCATGATGCTGGAGACATTGGTTGGGAGTGAAGCACTGTGGGATATTATCCACTCTCCCTCCCGGCATTCTCTAGAGCCCAACATAGTCCTCCTGGACTTTGGGAGAAGAGAGGAGGGAGGGATGGTGGTGAGAACAGGGGCCAGGCCCATCAAGGTCCCAGGAGTGAATGCAGCATTGTTGGCCAGGCCAGAGTCACAGATAATTACCTCAATTAGTAACAATGGGAGAGTAATAAATACAGGCTTAGTGTCTCCTACCCCACCAGGGCTCCGAAGATTAATCCAGGCTGACGGGCGGGCCCTGAAAGACGTGATGGACAATTCATTAAACTCCCCAAATGCCGCACAACCTGGGCGTGAAGGCTGAGTTAGCCCCCTGGGGGTTGCGCCTTTGTCCTGATTGTGTGTCTCCGCCACAGCAGAGCCAAGCAGCCCCCGGAGAGCAGGGAGGTGAGCGGGGATCCCCCAGCCAGGCCGGGCGGCTGGGGGATTAGGCCTCGGCCAGGCCCTGGTTGCCCTGGCACGGCGGCCCGGCCGGGCTGGAATGTCCGTGGTGGGGAGCGGGCCGAGAGGAGGGGCGGGGCCGACAAGGTGGGGAAAGGGGGGCGCACAAAACCGGGGACAGGAGGAGTTAATTAGACGCCAGCCACGGAGGGCGAGGGGCCACAATAGGGCCGAGGGGCCGCCAGGGACGGCCTCTTCACTTCCGGGGATTAATGGAGAGGAGGGCAGAGAACTGGACGCTTCCCAGGGGGGCACCGGCCCCTCTTTTCCAGCTTGACACCTAGTTGGCAAGGGACTGTGCCAGCCAGCCCGTGCAGGTGTCCCCAGAAGCACAGAGAGTAACTTCCTCTCATGAGAGAAAGACTCCACTGAGGCTGAAGGGAGCTAGAGCAGCGAGGTGCTGGACAGGGGAATGTTGAGGGACCCTGTTCTCAGCGCCCCGCCCTTTGGAACCCTGCAGGAACCGGGGAGCTGCCCTGTGGAGGAAAGGAAAAAGCTGGGGAACCGGTGGGGGTAGTGGGGGCACAGGCACAGGCACAGGCCAGCACATCCCTAGTGGCCAGGTGTGTCTGGGCGCCCCGGTTAGCTGTGGTCTCCCCTTAATGAACCTTGGTTCTGCAGAGGGTAAATGACTTAGGTTGGGGTGGGAAGAGGGGCAGAGGGAGAGAAGTGGGGCTGGGTTGCTGCCCGACACGAAGTGAGTTTTTCCTTCAGATTTTCCAGCCCTGGCCCAGAGTGGACGGAGACAAGTCCAGGTGAAATGCAGTGACTGCTGCGGTTCCTTCCTTTTGACAGAAGCAGAAAAAAAAATGCAGCAGTCTTTTGAAATCCCCACTTTCTTCAGGGCCCCAGGGAACTGGGAAGCCCTGGCTCCTCCCTAGGAGCCACCCCAAGCTCTGCCCTCCCAGGGGATGACAGGAGTGAGTTGGCCACAGTTCCTTGGGCATATTTATAACCTGCTCTCACTCACCAGCCTGCTTTTAGCCCAGACGGGGGAGGGGTAGGGGGTGGTCTGTCTCATGCTGGGCGCCCCGGCTGGGTGTGGAAAGAGTGAGTAAGTAAGGGTGAGTGGTGGGCAGCCCTGCATGGATATTCCTGCTCATACCACAGCCAAACAGCTTATTTTCTCCTCATTTTGTTATTTTTCTCCCTCTGGCCTGGAGAGAAGGACTGAGCCACCCTGGGGGGCAGGGGGCACCTAGACCCTGAGGTATTTGCAGCCCCACTGACAAGGTTTTTCCAGGGTGCACGTGGCAGCACCCTGTGTGGGGGCCAGGCTTGGTGACCCCCAGGGATGTGCAAGTCTGCATCTGAGTCTTCTCAGTTTTTCCGGTCCCGGACGCTATTTTAGGACTCGTGACTCCCTCACCTCCTTCACGGACCGACAGAGGCCAACCATGTATTTGGGGTCTCTGCCAACCTCTGATACCCCTAGCTACAAGGCCCCCGAAGATTAGAGGTGGTGGGAGGACAACCTACTTAGAAAGAGCTGGGTGACTGACATTCCTAATGGTAGTCTCCTGTGCTGACCCTCACCTACTTGGAGTCTGCTTTCTAGGCAGACGTCTTTGCTTCCCAATATTTATCCTGTCTCTGCTAGAGGATGACACGGATAATCAAGCAACAAAACCATTAGTTGCCATGTAGTGCTTTGCATATCTGTCACACCTGGCAGGACTTACTATTGGCTCTGTCCTGGCAGGGCTTAGGACCATGTATGGAGGGGCCCGGGAGATAGCATGGAGGTAAGGTGTTTGCCTTTCATGCAAAAGGTCATCGGTTCGAATCCCAGTGCCCCATATGGTCCCCCGTGCCTGCCAGGAGCAATTTCTGAGCATGGAGCCAGGAGTAACCCCTGAGCACTGCCGGGTGTGACCCAAAAACCAAAAAAAAAAAAATCTTCAGGACCATGTATGGTGTGGTACAGTGCCTTTCTTGCATATGTGAAGCCCTAGATTCAATTTCCAGCACTGAAAAAAGAAAAATCAAACTCTGGAAGTGAAAGGTTTCTGTTCAGAGGACATGAATATGGTCATCTATCTGTTCTTTAATTAATATCTGCAGAAGGTGTCAACTTTTCTGAGCAGATAGTACAGTTTCCATTGCTGAACATATCTGGACCCCATTACTGACTGTATCTACTTAATTTGATAACCTGACCAGACCAGCCAGACTCAGATTCAGAGACCACCACATCCTCAGCATTTGATGTCAGTCACCGAAGAGTTGTCAGGAAGTATTAAAATGACCCGAACTTGGGGCTGAATAGCACAAGGGGTAAAGTGTTCGCCTTACATGAGGTTGCCTGGGTTCCATCTCTGGCATCCCTTATGGTGTTTTTTTTTTTTTTCTGGCCACACCTATTTGATGCTCAGGGGTTATTCCTGTCTAAGCACTCAAAAATTGCCCCTGGCTTGGGGAGACCATGGGATGCTGGGGGATTGAGCTGTGGTCCTTCCTTGGTTAGCGCTTGCAAGGCAGACACCTTACCTCTAGCACCACCTTGCAGGCTCCATCCCTTATGGTTTCTGAGTCCTCCAGGAGTGATTCCTGACTGCAGAGCCAGGAATAATCCCTGAGCACCACTTTGTGTTACCCCCAACCCCCAGAAAACAAAACCTCAACTTGGAGTAGCCTTGCCTGTGTAAGGCCCTGGGTTCAAGACCATTTTTTTTTATTCTAGATCTTAGAAATTTTTGTTTGTTTTT
>PVKC010020634.1:0-18514 GCA_004027635.1 Crocidura indochinensis
AGGATGTCTTGTTTAATCTCAGCACTGCAAAGTCCAAGTAAAATGCTTTAGGGAGTAGGGACAGGCATTGTCCCAGATGGCCAAGAATAATGAGGAAATTCCTTTCCCCCAAATTAAAAAATAAAATTAAAAATAAAAATGGTGGAAAGATGAGTAGCATTTAACATTTTTTAACTTAATAGCGTTAGGACAGATTTGACAGATTTTGAGATGTAATTGATACTATTATTCACTCATCCTTATTCAGAAAAGAAAGCTAAAAACCATATAATCATTATTACCATGTTCAAATTAATGGCGAATTAAATATGCATTTCGATTATCTGCCATTTTCTATATTGTATGGAGGGACACCCTGGTTTTCTCAGGACTTACTCCTGGCTCTGTGTTCAGTAATCACTTCTGGTGGGGTTCAGGAAATATGTGGTACCAAAGATTGAACCAGAATTAACTGTATTCAAGACAATATTTATCCCCTATACTATCTGCCTACATATTTTTCACATTTTTCACATATTCTTAATCAGTACGTAAGATGTAAAGAGTGAAAAGTTTAAGATTAGAATCACAAAAGATCTACACATCTATACCATATTATCACCCCAAATTATTTCTAAGACTAACAGTTAAACTATAATTCTAGTTAATGCCTTCAAGCATAGTAACTTTTTAGAAGATCTTTAGGTCCAGAAACTGAATTTGTATCCTATAAATCTGGTTCCCTAATGCCTTTAAATGGAAATACAAAAGGAGTAAAATATACTCCTTTTGTAAAATATATTCCTTTTGTATTTATATATACGTTATATATAAACATATATATTGTATATATAGAAGAGAATAATTTCTTTGGATTGTGAGGAAAGTAAAGAAATGGGAAAGATAAGCTTCAAGAAAAATATATATACACACACAGGAGTTTAAAGACATCTGGTATTACCATATTTTTATATGATTGTTAGTCATGGATTTAAACCAATAAACTCCCAGGAAGTATAAACAGCTTTGCTGCCAGATGCTTTTGATGTAGCTTGGTGCTTGGCAGGTAGGGACTTAATGAAATTATCAACTTTAAGTTTAGGTGGAGAGTTTGCAAGAATTCTTAGCATTCAGAGAACAAAGAGAAATCATCAGAACACTTTGATACCTGCATATGTGAGTAAATGAGAAAGGGAGCTAATAAATCACAGTCTGAATAATACTATAGATATTTAAACTAGACAGAAATACAAAAACCCAAGTAAATTAAGAAGTCACAGGAGAAAATTCATAATTCTTGTGTAAAAATAGAACAAAAATATTTATGATATTGGAATTCTGGACCCATATATCACCTCTCTTTGCTTATGAGTTTTGCTTACTTGCAAATGTCTATAAGCACAGAAATGTTTTAAATTATATCAATTATTAGACCATATTTTATTTAATAATTAACAGACTAGATTTTATTTTGTTGCCATATAGTTTATGTCTGATATACAGGATAGTATTAGTAAGTTCAAGTGTTTGTTGACAAATGATAATGCACAATTTGATAGAAAAAGTTAAAATTTGTATGTTTGCTTTTTTTGGGGGGGGGATTGTTTTAGAGGTTACAGCTGAAGGAGCTCAGGGGTTACTCCTGGCTCTGCAGTAAGAAATCGCTCTCAGCTAGGAGAACCATATGAGAAGCCTGGGATCAAACCTTGGTCTTTCTATGTCAGCCACATGCAAGGCAAATGTCCTACCACTCAGCTACCACTCCAGCCTAGTTTGCATGTTTTTTGTTTGTTTGTTTGTTTGTTTGTTTTTCGTTTTTGTTTGTTTGTTTGTTAGGGTTTTTTGTTTTTGTTTTTGTTTTTTGTTTTTTTGATTTGGGGGCCACACCCGGCGGTGCTCAGGGTTTACTTCTGGCTGTCTGCTCAGAAATAGCTCCTGGCAGGCACGGGAGACCATGTGGGACATCGGGATCCGAACCAACCACCTTTTTCCTGGATCGGCTGCTTCAAGTCAAACGCCTCTGTGCTAGCTCTCCGGGCCCAGTTTGCATGTTTTTTTTATAGAACTATCAATATAATCTTGACTGACGACTCTTAGTAGAAATATTGACATGCAATGATTGCCCATCAGAGACTCTGTCCCTTACCTTGAGTACATTTATCAGTAAGAAAAGATAAAACTGCTTAATAATTGATAAAAGTGATAAAATAGTAGGTGCCACATAGTGAGATATCATACTAAAAATTATTTGGGGAAAAGATGGAAATATACAAAATACTAAACCTGATTTATATAGATTCATAATATTTACTTGGGGAATTTAAATATTTGATTTAGCTTATACTTTGTAGAGCCTTATAGATTATACTTTTTCTGGGGGAATTATATTTGTAAATAGAGGCACATCTGGGCTACTCTATATTTCAATTCCTCCTCCTTTTCTATTTCTTTGCTGCACTTGATATTGTTGCAATATCCACAAGTCAAAAACTTGTTGCATTTGTTGCAGTACTTCAATTGTCACATTTATGTGATGTTGGGTTTTGCATAACCAGAATCAGCAATGTAAATACTGTCAGAAGTGAACTTGTATCTTTGTACATGAAAGGCAGGGGTTGGAAAGATGAATCCAATTTTTAGGATTTCTAGATGTATCCTGGCAAGAAGAAAACTTTTTTTTAATAATCCATGCTAAAACATAAAGACAGAAGATATAGAACTATGAAATTCTTTTTAGTTAAAAGCTAAAAATATCTTTCTAACCTAACTGAATGAGAGGAATGGATAGAAGCAAAACTTTAAGGATCTGTCTCTAAGTTCTTTTCTGATATTCCATAATCTTTAAACTGGGGATCATTTTATCACCTGTTAATTATGAGTTCATGACTCTTTGTACTGAAAGCTTACTAGCAACCGCTGTTCAGAGAAACAATAGCATATTTCTGTCACTAGAAATATTATTGGTTTCCAAGTTATGGTCCTGGTGTGAAGCTTTCTTAGAATGGACCATTCATTGTTTCCACACTACATAGATTTAATCAAAATCTTTGGAAGGCAGATTCCTGATGCTGATACTATACTGCACTACCCAGATTTTAAAAAAGACAGTCACCTCTACAGGAATTACAGATTCTAAAAATAATAATAATAAAGTGAATTCATGTTCAGCATATAAGCAAGGGAGCAAAGAACTTGTTTATCTCAGGAAATCAAGAAAGACTAAAAATAACTTTAAACATAAAATAAAATAGTACAAAATTTTGCTTGTCTGTCTTGGGCAAAATACTTGGCAGCATTCAGGGCTTGCTTCTAGCTCTGAGCTCAGGGATCATATCTGACAGGCTCAGAGGCACATTCTGGGTGCTGAGGATCAAATACTGTCAAACATGTATGAGGCAAATACCTTAGAATGCTGCACTATCTCTTTACCCTTGAGAGAATAGATATTGTTAGATATAATAAGAATAAAAGTATTAAGATCTAGTCAAAGGTTTTGTGACATTTGATATTTCAAAATTTCTGTGATTTTTTTTATTTTTGATGTGCTTTTTAGAATGTCGTAGTTAAGTTTCTACTGAAGTTGAAAGAGACATATCTAGAAAAAAATACAGAATCTATCTGAAATAACGTTCTAGACATTGTGTCTGAAACTAATATCTGGGTCCAAATGCTAATTTTTTTTGTATTCTGCTTTTACTTCTTCAGTATATCACTATAGACAAGGTGTTACAATTTTTTGAGCGGGGGCCTCCCAATAGCACTCAAGGATTACTCATGGCTCTGTGCTCAGAAATCACTCCTGGCAGGCACGAACCATATGGGATGCCAGTATTTGAACCACCATCAGTATAGGGTCCGCCGATTGCAAAGAAAACACCTTACTGCTGTGCTATCTCCCCGGCCCCAATGTGTTCCATTTTTATTATTTAGTTTTTTTATGTGAAGTTTTAGCAATTAGTGCTTATAACATATGGTTATTCTTGTGATGAATTGTTAAGATAATTTATCAGCATTTCTTTTCTTTCAATATGTAAATATATCTGCTGATAGGATAAATACATTCAATCACTATATTTTCAATAAAGGTGATTATAATTATTCATTTTCTTGGGAAGAATGTATTAGAATCAATAGTCTATATTCTGATAAATAATTTTAAGTATAAAATATCACTTGAACACAAATCATGCTGAGAACATAACACAAAAATGAACCTTTACATATTTATATGCACAATTCTTTACCTCTACACATAATTAGTAATGCACTTGAAGAGAAATAAACCTGTCTTTATTTAACACTTATTGGAAATTGATTGACAGCTATTTATGTGCGATCCACTCAGTATTTCAGTATTCTAGATGTATATTGTTTCCTTGACAACTACTCAAGAAATATATAAGCATCAACTCACAGCTGTGGATAATTGTTCTATACAGATTTAATCCCATGGTTAAATAATGAACATTCATAAACCCAAATTAATGTATTAATTTAATTTGGGAGAAGAATTTCTCTCTGCTGTACATCTTTAAATTATATTCTATGATTCTTCTGCAGAAAAACTGTAGTCTGGTGGAATTTAATATATTAGTACAATTTAAACACCTGTATAGAATTTTACTATAAAAATGTTGAAATCTTCTTTTTCCTAAAAAAAAAAAGTATGGGATGCATTCAATAGTACTCATGGCTTACTACTGGCTCTGTGTGCAGGGATCAATCCTGGAAGGGCTTAGAGGGACCTTGTATTATATTGGGAATTGGAATTAAATCAGCAGCATATGTGGCAGTGTCCTACCCACCGTACTGTCTTCTCTAGCCCAACATCTTTCAATATTATCATATTACCACTGTCCACAAAGCATCTTTTGACTTTGAAAGTGGTAGAAAATAATTATGTTAACAATAATTTAACAGAACAAGATTAAAAAGATTCAAAATTAATCTATATTTAAACCAGAAAATGATAATGTAAATTGATCACAGGAGAAAATGTAAATGTGTTTCATATAGTCAAATCTGATCCACATGATTCTCAGATCATTTCTTGGTACAGTTTAGAGGCCACTGAGCACTACCAAATGTGAGCCTAGAGACTGGAGTTGCTTAATTCTGAGCTGGTCTGGGTAATTTCCAATATTGCAAGCAGTATAATCTCAGATAGTCCTATTAGAATTGCTTGTCTGGATAGTGACCCCAAAATTGATGTGTGGTTCAAAAAATACATATATTTTATATATGAATGTATATTGATCATATGTATGCATATGATACATTTATAGATTGTATATAAAGTTAAAATTTATATATAAAATCTAGAGAACATATGAATATTCAATATAGCAGCTAAATGTCTATTTCATAATTTAGGAACTTGATTTCACCTTCATTCACTGAAGACAAAGCCACTTATATGACATAGATAAAAAACTTCCACACCAATGTTGTTGCTACCACTCATTGACTAAATATAAAAAGTACTGAATCTAATTGTGCTTTACACATTTAAAGGGCAGTGATTGAACTGAGTCATTGAACTGAATTATTGAATTGAGTTGACCATCCTAACAAAGGTATGGCCAAGATTCAAAAATCTTGGGTAAAGGGCTGAGCACTCATTTTGATCTTCTCATAGGATTCTATCAGCAAATCACTTGAGAATCTCACTGTTAGTGTATGAAAGTCATAATTCTTAGAATTTTGACTTCTTGACCATCATCTTTTCCTCAACCTCTCACATTTTTATTCCATTGAGGGAACCATATAATTTTCTATAATCTCAAACTTCCTTTCATTTATCCTGATTTTAAGGGATTACTTTAATAAAATTAGAAATACACTCTGACATAAATTTTCTAATATTTTTATTTTATAAAAACATACTTCGGATAGTCATTACCTTCCATTTTTTCAGTGGGTACCTTGATAAATTTTGGAAGTTTCAGGTAAAAATAAGCTACGAGTATTCAATTCCTCAAATTTAATAGACTTTTTCTATGAACACTTTATCACTGCATTCTTTTGTGTATTGTTTTGTGTATTAATTAGACACAATTCAAAGAAATTGGCAGAAAAATGTAAACATTTAAGTCACACCATCTGTCCAACAACACTTTAGTGTAAACATTTTGCACACTACACTCAAAGTTATTCTCAGAGGCAGAGATGGGCATACACAAAATGTTTCGTAATCGGTGCTTATGTGGGCTGCTGAGGTGTGCTTTCCCACATCATGTCTCGGAAGTTTTTCTTTTGATGATGGAAAGGAAATTTAAAAGCTCAAGAAAAGAATTTCCTTTCTGCTTATGGGAGAACCAAATTTTGTGAGTACTAAAAATCTAACACAAAGAAAGTTTTTCTTCATCTGTCAGGAAGTTCCCATGATAATTTCGAGAGATATATTTATTTTAGTCATTCTAAGTATATCTCAAGAGTATTAAGATTGAAAGAGATAAGGACATACATGAGGGGAATTTTAGATGCTTTTGTGATGATACTTTGGAGGTGACGTATTGATGGATACTATAACTATATTTTGTATATATATTTTGTAGATATCAATATTTTGTAGATATATTAGCATTACTTTATGATTAATAAGCATTTAGAAAATTCAAATTATATAAATATAGTGTTATAGTAGTAAATGGGGAAATACACATATTCCCCAAGATGTTATTGGTAGTTCACTATAGCATTGAACAGTTCTTGAAACATCTACCTGTGTCAGGTCAAAGAGAATACAATAGAAATTTCCTAAATTAAAACTAAATTGACCTGGTTCCCAATCTAATACTTCACTGAGTAGTGACTTGACTCTGACTTTATTCATTTCCCATCTCTGCTACTTTATCTGTTATGCAAAAGCAAGGGTATAGAGCATCTGTCTTGTAAGAGCAAAGATTAAATGATAAAGCCATAAAATGATGTATGTCTGTTCAATTGTAGTACTGGTAGTCCTTTTCTCACTGCTACCTCTAGAGATTCCAAAGTCTATATAACAACCTTCAAGGGAAATTTGCGCTAGAAATTATGTGTTGCTCTTCTCTTCATAATTTATTCTATTCAGGCTTTTATTTTCCTTCCAGTTTCTCTCACTATTATAAGATGTGTCAAAGTCTCGCTATAACACTTTGGGCTTTCTGAAGTAAAAATATTATATAAAAGTAATAAACAAATATGTGGAAAGAGCATAATATCCTTTACCAGCTGGGGTTTTCAGTTACTCTTTAAATAAGAAAAATTCATATAGATTCTAAATTAATTGTATGGTGAGGGAGAGAATCCCTTCTTTTCCAGTAAAGTTAATTAAAATTTTAATATTTTCATACATATAGTTGTGTTTATTTACTTCTTTCTTGATTTACTATACAACTAAATTTATGTACTTAAAATGTTTTGTCACACCTAGAGATGATGAGGGTCTACTCCATTTCTGTGCTCAGGGATCACTCCTGACAGGGCTCAAGGGACAATATGGGTGCTAAAGATTAAAATCTGGTCAAAAAACATTCAAAGTTAGTGTCCTCCTGCTGTACTTTCAGTATAACACCAACTATATACATCATTATCTGTCAATATTTTCAATTATTTTTTTGGATTTTGGGCCACACCTGGTGACACTCAGGGGTTACTCTTCTCTCTGCGCTCAGAAATTGCTCCTGGCATGGGGGACCCAGATGGGATGCTGGGGATCAAACATGAGGTCAGTCATGTGCAAGGCAAACAATCTACCACTCCAGTCTCAATATTTGCAAATATTTTATCTACGTTTTTTTAGTCTTCAAATATATTTCTGCATTGATCTCTAGGTGAGACTAAAAGTTTTATGAACAAAAGGAAATGAAATTGTCTTCTTAAAAAATTCTCCATTCTCTTCATCTTCTTCAGTTATGTTTTGATATGAGTTTATCTTTGATATGCAATGCATATACTGAAAAACAATGTTGCACTGGTGAAGGGGGTATTCTGTTTATGACTAAAACCCTACTACAAACATACTTGCAATCATGGTGCTTAAATAAATATTTATATATATATATAAAGTAAAAAAGATATTAATAAGACTCATCTTTGATATAATATTGATTTAGTCATTATTTCTAAATAAAACATCTTTATTATACTATGGTTACTCATCAAAATGTCAAAGTGTTTGATTTAGAGATCTACCAATTTACTGAGATATTTACCAATTTCTTCTGTCTCTAATATGCCAGTAATTATAACAGTGACCTCAGGAAAAAATGCGATCTCTGATTCTCTATTCAGAGTACCCAAAATCAGGTGTTTCAAAGAAACAAAACATTGTACAAAATTTTACTAGTCATAGTGATGACATATTCATGAAAGCAAATTTAGGATCTTTTTTATTCCGTGAAGGTGACCGTTTTCCTAGAACTATAATTATATTTGGATCTAAAAGGATAGTGAACATGTCAGAGAAAAGTTTGACAGAGCAAATTCATACTGATTTCACTGGCAGCAACAGTAGTAGCCCAAACAAATGCATTATGTTATAAGAATGACTTTGTAAATGGTTTGTGTAATATTGCATTTGTTGTCCTTTTTAAAAATTCTGACCTTCAGAGCTACAGTTGAACTTGCTTTGCTGCTGGCAGCATTTTTCCTAAAGGCTCTTTGGAGGCCAGGGCAGTTTGATTTCTATTGAGATTTTCTTTTGCCTCTAATATCCATCTCAGTTTGTCTGTCCCTATTGGTGCTCATTACACCATCCTTGATCATGGTAAAATAAAAGTATTGCTTTATTCTCTAATCAATCTTTTCAATCTCTCATTTGAATACATATGTCTAATATATGTACATTTATGTATAAAATAGCTTATAAATTACTATTTGCTTCTCAGCACTTAATGCTTATTTAACCTTCAATTTAACAGAGAAAGTGTTTTTCCTCAATTGGGTACAATTCCTACTATAAAAATGGGTAGAAAAGATACTATCAGGATACTTGTCTATTGAGCCTTTCAAGAAGTGACACCTCTTTCAAAAATGGATTTATATCAAATTTAATTGCTTTGGTTTTATTAAGCTCCTGATATTCATAAGTACACTATAAAAGAGTTATTGGCTAATGATCACCAAAGCTGTTATACTTGGAGGAATGAAAACTTTGAAGATACTTTTCCTGATGTCTCTCCAATCCACAATGTCTAAACTCACGTTCTGGTTCCCAGGATATGCCAAATGTCTTCTGGAAGTATTCACTTAAATCCTGGTCCATTGCTACTAAATTTATGTTTCGATGACACAATATCATTATATATAAGGAACTAGTCAAAGAAAATCTAGGTATCAAATTCCATTGTCTAAAATCTTTAGTATATTTACATACCAATAGAAACATTCTACCTGAGCCAGAAGGAAGACAACCTGAATAGATCCAAATTAATATTGTAAATCAATCAAATAAATTTAGTGTGCACAAAGAATACATAGGTTTATCAGTGACTGAATGTCTTTGGTTTGGGGTCAACTTTATGAGATAAAGAGATTCTCTGAGGTTCAATGAAAATGACATTAGACTGCCATGGCTCAGCTTTCTCACTTTCCTGAGGGACAGAATATTCAATATGTATATTTGTGATTTTATTCTTAAGTTCTCTGATTTACATTCATTACAATATAGTCTTTCAATTTAGGGTAGAGGGAGAATGAAGAAGAACTTTAGTTAACTTTGATTCTTTTCCTTGGGATATACTTTGAGAACTAGTTCCTGATGTGAGCACAAGGAGAAAGAAAGAATGGGCCATTTATTATTTAATAAAACAGAACTGCAGGAAGGGTTTTTAGAAAGGAAGATAAATCAGACATCCCAGAAGACACATTAAACATGGGAAAAGTTATTGAAGCATCTAGAAAGTAAACTTAGAGAGACATTTTAGGGCATAGAAGAAAGGCTCTTTTTTGTATTTGAGAATAGAGCAGGACATCCTTAATTCCACAGTTCCTAATGCCCCTGCATTATTATAATCACATTCAAATTATATATATATATACATATATATATATACATATATATAATTTGAATGTGTGTGTTATAAAACAATTTCTGTTTGTTTTTGTTTTTTTGGCCACACTGTTGATGATCTGGGGTTATTCTTGGATATGGGCTCAGAAATTGTTTCTGGCTTGGAGAACCATATATGACACTGGGGATCGAACCGCCTTACTGCTTGTGCACGTTCCAGCTCATTTGTCATAAAATACTTTTAAATTCTGTTCTACTTAAACCCCTAATTGAAGTATATAGAAAAAATAGTTGATAGTCTATGCTTTCACCTTGTGGAGCAAAAAAGATCTCTTATCTTAATTAGATAAAAATCATTTTATCTACCTTCAAGTATCCTGCCTTTATACTATTACCTAAAAAAAGTTTCTATGAATCTAATGCATAGGATCATATGCTTAAACTTAAAAGACTGAGATAATGGTGAAGAGAAGTGCACTTTGATGGAGGGTATGGTGTAGGAAAATTATATATATGAAACCAATACTTAATTTTTGATTTATAAATTAATTGTTATTGAATATTATTGAATCACCAAGATAACATTCTATAATGCTATTCCTAATTGAATTTCAGGCATAAATTGTTCCGACATCAATGTCTGCAATTCACTTCTCTCCACCAAAGTCCCAGTTTTCTTCTTGCCACCATCACATTTAACCTACATTCAGTACTCTGACTTCCTCCAGCATGGCCACTTTTCTCCTCCACTACTGTCATAGTTTTCCCTTCTTCGACTTATATCATATTCACGCAGCCCCACCACTAGTGGCAAACTGCTTAATGAAGACATGCTCTTCAGTTCTTGAGCATTTAGAGGTAAAGGGACAGACTCAAAATACTCCCCCTCACATATAGGATATAATTAAACACAATCATTAATGGTAATGTTGAGTGCAATGTCTCACATAATTTTTTAATACTGGTCTATCACACTACGACACTGTTTTATCAATGTCTATCTGTTGGTATGTCATCAAGAACTTGCTACAGATGACAGGAGAAGTATTATTATTAGTAGTATTATATTATTAGTATTGAACCAATGAAAGTAAGTTGTTCCTTATGTCATACACAAGAAAGGAATTTCCTTTTACCAAGAATCACTATCTTATAATACTGGATACAGAACTCACTTTTTTTGTGTGTGTGTGTGTGGTATTTTTTGGGTCACACCCGGCAGTGCTCAGGGGTTACTCCTGGCTCCATGCTCAGAAATTGCTCCTGGCAGGCACGGGGGACCATATGGGGCACCAGGATTTGAACCGATGACCTTTTGCATGAAAGGCAAATGCCTTACCTCCATGCTATCTCCCGGGCCCCAGAACTCACTCTTAATGAACTTGTTTGAACTTGTGTCATTATATAATTTACAGAATCAGAAGATCCCAAATAACAATTTATAATGACAGAATTTGACATTTATAATTTGTGCCTCTATTTAAAGATGAATATCAGAAGTTTACATATCTGTGCTGAAGTCATTTTGAATAATAAAAACACAGAAACAATCTTTGTTCACACAGTATAGCAACTAAACTTGTATGGTTGGATTTATTTATATATTGCAAAAGTCTAGTTGTTCAGACAATTTCAGAAACATCAATAATGTCTCTTTAAACAAAAACAGGGAATTTAAGTCTTGAGTGTTCAACTAAGTTAACTAGATACAAATCTCATCATGCATCCAAAATATGAAATTGTAAACATATCAAATCTTTTATATAGTAAATTACATAGGATTCTTGTCTTCCATGAAGGCTACCTAAGTTCAACCAGCAGACCCCATATAGTTCTTATACCATCAGTAGTTATCCCTGAGTACCAGTAGTTAGTCCTAAGAATTTTGCATGTTGCCTCAAAACAACCATAAAAAATATACATATCTTTTAAAAAAACTAGTATCCTTTGATAAAAAGACTTGAATAATTAGTCATTTCTCAGAACTTAAAATCTCTTGACCACCTGATGAAATTTCATTGGTTAAATAATAATAGAAAATATTAAAATATGGCTAAGGAAACTATGGTACATATACACAGTGGAACATTATGCAGCCGTCAGGAGAGACGAAGTCATGAAATTTTCCGATACATGGATGTACATGGAATCTATTATGCTGAGTTAAATAAGTCATAGAGATAGAGATACGCAGAATAGTCTCACTCATCTATGTGTTTTAAGGAAAATGAAAGACATTCTTACAATAATTTTCAGAGACAAAAGGGAGGAGGGCTGGAAGTTCCAGCTCACTTCATGAAGTTCAACACGAAGAGTGATGAGTGTAATTAGAGAAATAACTATATTGAGAACTATCCTAACAATGAGAATGAATGAGGGAAATAGAAAGCCTGTCTAGAGTACAGGCGGGGGTAAGTTGGGGATGTGGGATATTTGAGACATTGGTGATGGGAATGTTGCACTGGTGAAGGGATGCTCTTTACATGACTGAAACACAACCATAATCATGTTTGTCATCAAGGTGTTTAAATAAAGATATTAAAAAAGTAAAATGGGTCTAATCTAAAAAAATATTGTGCATTGGAAATGATAATTCAAACTACTCAAGTTCAACTATAACGTACAAAGTTTCCAGTTCAGTCCTAGCGCCAAAAGGCCTACTTCTAAATTTTACAATATTGGTAGTTCTTAATTTTTCTTCACCACAAATCTAATCATGCAGAAATATCTTCACTTATAGGCAAACCCTGTAATAGTTTATGTATATAAAACACTTGCCTAAATATACTGTCTTTCATATCATTTGTACATCAAAGAAAATTGTTTTATAAATTGACATATCAGTTTGATATACCATTATTTTCCTTAGTTTGAGAAGAGTGAACGTTCAGAAATTTCAAAATTTCTCTAAAACTATGGAGTGAAAAGGTAAAAATAATCAATCAAATAGATGTACTCAATTTATCTTTATTTTATATGAACATACTCAATCACTGTTTAGTATCTTTCTGAAGACAACAATACAGTTGATATGTGTTTCCCAGGTAATAATCCTTTCGTTTTCACTAGGAAAATAATGTTAATTTTCATAAATAAAGATACGAGATGGGTTCCTATTTATTGATCTTTAATGAATGGAACACAATGGTAAAAAATAAAAAATACACAAAATAAAATCTTATATCCCCACAAGTGCTTATAAAATGTATTGTAAACTTTTACATAAAATGCTGAATGAATTCTAATGTAAACTATACAATTATAAATAATGTACTAATAATGTCTATGGCTGTCATCAATCATAAAATATATTTATTCACATCAATAAAATAATTAATAGAGGAACTGTGTGTGATAGGAAAAGAAGCCATGGGAACTCTTTCTGGATTCTACAGATTTTTTTTTGTTTGTTTTTTGGGCCACACCCGGGGGTGCTCAGGGGTTACTCCTGGATATCTGCTCAGAAATAGCTCCTGGCAGGCACGGAGATGGTATGGGACTCCTGCATTCGAACCAACCACCTTAGGTCCTGGGTCAGCTGCTTGCATGGCAAACGCCTCTGTGCTATCTCTCCGGCCCTGGATTCTACAGAAATTTGATGTAAATGCATAACTTCTCTAAAATAGTCAATTAAATAATAATTAATCATGCCATAAAACAGTACAGTTAATAAGTAATTGGAATTTTACATGATTGACTTGGTTCCATCTAGCTTATCACATAGTCCCTTAGCTAAACCCCAAAATAAATCCAAAGCACCACTGTATATGGCCCAAATTGCAACCTTCCCCCAAGATAATGCACTTTAGAGAAACTTGAATAAAATACATATTAAATGATAAGCAAATTCAGAAAGAGAAAAAAAGGTATTGTTCTAACGTTCTAACTGATTTATGGTATATAGGGTTCTATGAGAAAGAAACCAAAAGTATTAATGTGGGTAAATCTTTGACCCTGGGTAATAGGAATCAGAATGTCTAAGATAAAAGACATGGTGTGAAAGAAGAAGTATTTTGAAAATAACTGAGGGGCATTGGTTAAGGGACTTAGATATTTTGGTGGCAATGAGATGAAGTAATTGTACATATCAAATCCATATATACCATACATTTATTTCAAAAATAATAAATAATAATTGGCACATGATGGGAAAGGGAGAACTCAAGTGGATAAATATTGACTTTGGTGGTGGGTGTATTGTTGGAACATTACAGACATAAAATTCTATTACTAAATATATGTAATCACTATATATAATTAGATATTATATAATTACAATTATTATATAATTACACTATAAAACACATTACCCTCAAGACAAAAAACTAAAGATTTTTTGGTGGTCTCAAAAATTGGAATTTTTTCTTAGTAACATTAAAGAAATAATTTCTAGAATATATGATTGCAAATAAAAAACTTTATTCTGGATTTTTATACATCAGTTAAGAAAATGAATCAATAAAATTTAAAAACCTGCACTATCTACATTTATTTCCATGAAAGCATACCCAGAATAAATACAGTGATTAAAGTAATCATTTAAGACCTACTACATACTATACTCTAATGATAAATAAAATTTATCTTTGTTGTTCTTCTACAGAACTTTAAGTTGAGAAAAATTGGGTTGTACCAAGAGTTCCAAAAATGTCAGTTGAGAACCTCATGCTAAAACAGAGATATTGTCCCAGATATCCAATCACAAGTATGGGAAAAAAAACATTAATTTTAACCACATTAGCCATCAGTCACTTCAGTAAAGGCACATACAGGATTTTAAGAGTAGAGATCAAGCCTGAAGAGCAGAGATATATGATAAAGCAAAGAAAATAAAAATAATGTAAAAACAAGGTGTATCCTTAACTTTATGTGGCTGAATGAGACCACATAGCTGTCACATTTTTGTGCAAAAATAATTCAGTAAAGTAGGATTATTCCAGGAATAAATAAAAATGTAAAGATTAAAGTAATATAAATATTGTATGATCTTCCATGTAAACTCATACATATATTATTGGTAGTTTTATACTACGTACTTTTATTACAGGCCAGTATAGATACAATTAGCTATTTCAACAAAATTTTGCCTAAAACCCAGATTAGAAAAACAGACTTTTAAAACAGACACTGAAAGTTTATGAAAAAGGCAAAATTAATGTTGACACATACAGAATGCACTATGCTTTGTTTCCACCACAAATAGTTCAAGTGTAATTCTCTTTTGAATGAACAATTTAACAGGCAGAATCTAAGCTAGGGACAAAGGGAAAAATAAAAGCCAACGTAATAACTCTTTAGAGAAAAAAGAAGACAGCTATGGTGAGGACAGGGGAGTATTTAATTTCAAATATGTGAACATTGACTCTGAACCTTCAACAATAACAAACAAGACCCAAGGAATAACATCACAACCCGAGTGAAAAAGGAGAATTGCAATGTTGATTAATATGACAGGATGTTTCAGCTCTTTAATGAATTCTACACTGTACCTGTCAAAAAGGATTGAGATCACATGAGCTCAGGGCTATACCTTCTGTCCCCTAAACTAAAGCTAACAGAACAAAGGGTTTAAGGGATTTGATTAGGGATTCTCCAGACAAATCAAAGAGAAACTAAAATGAAATGTTATGGTTGTTATAGATACATGATAGTAGGATCTAGATTCATATATGACTCCATGAAGATATAAAATACTGATCAGAGCTAAAATTTGGATTTATCATGCCCTGTCACAGGCAAGAACATGGCAAGTAGAAAGAGGATAGTGATAGGCAAAAAGGAAAGACAAATAGATAAAAAAAATGAGGCAAGAAATATATTGATTATTTGATTATCCTATATAAATGAAGCTGGAAATATGTATGGAGAAAATAGAAATGGTGTCATGATGATGCTCTCCATTATTATAGAATCCTGCAATTTTTGAGGTCTCAAAGATCATTGGAGAAAATACATTATCAAACCAAGTTATCCTGAGCCCATTCATATCCCAATCTCTACAGGAAGAACACTGCACTGATTTATGTACAGATAATTAATCTTCCTGACAGAATGACCTTTTACTCCTACAGGAACAGGGCAAGGCATTGACCTTCAGTTAAGAATTATCTTCAAGGGTTTAGGATTAATGAATAACTTGGAGATGGCTAGGAGCTGAAGAATTAGTGAAATAGGAGATAAATCCATCTCCTGAGAGTTACGTGTCCTTTTTTTTCCACCAGAGATGCTCTTTTAAAGAGTCTGTCAATAGCAGATCTCTGATCACTGTTTAATTTTCCTCTGAAACTCTCATAGAAAATAATCAAGGGAATCCAATCTCAGGACAGTCATTTTGATTCTTTTTATATCTAGAGTAATCTTCCAACTGACACAACACACAAGGAGCTGTAAATCATAATCCACCTTCTTGATATTCTCACCATACATTATAAAACTATTAGGGAATAAGAAGAAATAAAGAGGAGAAATAGACAGTGGGTAAAGTAGGGGACAAGAGAGAAGCAATGACTTATTAAGTTTTAGCAATTTTTTTAAACAGATAGGATTTACTGATATCTGAAGTCAACTGAATGTGCACTTTATATGAGACTTTGATTTTGTAAATTGCAATTTTATATTTAAATATTCCTTTTTTAAAATATGTATCTTGGTCATGTTGGAACCAGGCCATCTCTATAGACTCAATCTTTGCTCAAAAGAAGCGTAAACTGGACTTTGATAGATTATGATGCACTGATCCATTAAGCTGGTCATCTCAGGAGGAATGAGTGGGCCAAGCCCCCACCCTGGCAAAACCATGTTTTCTGTTTCCATAATCATAATTTCTCTAATGTTCCTGATTCATAACTGACCCTCTACAATTTTCTTTGGTGACGCCAATCTGACCACACTATATACACACATCATTTGAGGGCTGATATCATTGGCACCTTCCCCCATAACTTCTTTTTCCAGGAGGCCTGGCAGCTGAGTATATACACCTAAAATACATAGTATCAGTAGTAGTGCTTTGAATTTATGGAGAATGCCATTAGTTTGATGCTTTCATCTCTAAAGAAACACCTTTGTTTTTGGTTTTTGGGCCATACTCAGTAATGCTCAGGGATTACTCCTGGCTATGTGCTCAGAAATCACTCCTGGCTTGGGGAACCATATGGGACACTGGGGGATTGAACCCATAGTCCAGCCTAGGTTAGAGCATGTGAGGTAAATACCCTACAGTTTGCACCAGCATTCAGACCTAAAGAAACATCTTAATTTAACAGTATTGAGAGCTTTAAAGCTTATTCTGCTTCTGTTTCTACCATGGGTAATAATAGCATCATTGAAGATACTATAAGTTTCACAAATGTGCTTACCTTAATTTTATTTTTGCTCCTTTTTTTTTACTTGGTTTATTTTATTTTTACTTTACTTTTTCTCTTTTCTTTTTTTCCAGTAAATTTGCTTTCACTTCTCTGAAACAAATGCAATATTTTTATAAGTATAAATTATAGAGTCCTAGTGTTTGGGTGTAGAATTTTTCAGCACAGCAATTGTAGCCCCTTGCCTGGCAGGTCTGAAGGTTGCAGGATAAGGGAGAAGAGATTCACAAGCAGTAAAATGATGTTTCAGGAGACAGCCAGTTTTATTACACGACCCTAACCGCCATGTGCATTTCCCACATGGCTTCTACACTAAGATTTTCATGCAGGCTCTTTTAGCTGCCCTCCCTGATTCCTTGCTCTTTTGTCTGCCTCCTCTTCCCCACCCCCACAACACTTTTATTCCAAACCTCAAACCTCTACCAAGTGTGAGTGGGTCTGACCATCCAGGTGGGATAAACAGGAGGTTGGGCAGGAGATAAGCACATATTATGATCGATGATGCCTACTGTGCTATTCATTTTCTTTAAATAAAAATATATTTCCACCAAAAAAAAATAAAATAAAAGGGGGCCGGGCACGGTGGCGCTGATGGTAAGGTGCCTGCGTTAACCTAGGACGGACCGCGGTTCGATCCCCTGGCTCCCCATATGGTCCCCCGTGCCTGCCAGGAGCGACTTCTGAGCGAATAGCCAGGAGTAACCCCTGAGCGTCACCAGGTGTGGCCCAAAAACCATCAACTTAGACATTAATGTATATTTGAAGCCAACTAATGTTCAGAACCAAAGGACATAACACCGTGATCAACTAGAAGCAAGTATAATAAATCTGACAATAATTTGATGAGCTTATTGCAAGATAATTTTCACAAATATTCTTGCTACTGTACCGTTTTGATTATTTTTTCTTTGTTTTATATTTTTTATCATTTTTAATAAATCTTTACCCACCTAGTTGAAAAAAAATATAATCAACTATGTCAATTATGTGATTCATGATTTTAATGCAATAATTTATAAAAATAAAGCCATAGCTAATAAATTAAAATGGAATTGCTGCTAACTTTGAGATGTGACAGATCATGTAATTTTTGACTCAATGTAAATTAGTGTTTTTCTTATTTTTTATGGGAGAACTATAATGCTAAAATGTAAGTGGATAAATCTTTCATATTTCA
>PVKC010020635.1:0-18558 GCA_004027635.1 Crocidura indochinensis
CTGCTTGCACCACTGCTCTGGTCCCAGGACGGATTTCTGAGTGCAGTGTCAGGAGTAACCCCTGAGCACCACCGGGTGTGACCCCAACACTGTCCCCCCAAAAGAGGTGACACAGTGTTGTTGAAGTTTCCCATAACTATTATGTTGATATGGATGCCTTTCTTATCTATTAACAATTATTTTAAGTATTTTGCTGGTCCATTAAGTGTATACATTTTTACAAGTGTGATTTCTTCCTGATATACATATCCCTTGATTATTAAGAAATGACCCTCTCTGTCTCTAATAACTTTTTTAAGCCTGAAGTCTATGCCATCTGATATAAGTATACCACTCAGCCTTTGTAAGGAAGTTGTTTGTGTTTCTATCAGGCAACAAAATGCTGGATTCACTTTTCTAATCCATTTTGCCACTCTGTGTCTTTTAACTGGTGCATTTAGTCTGTTAACATTGATAGAGATTATTGGGTGGGGGGTAGAGGGTGGGTTATGTCATCTTTTTGTAAAAGTTTAGTGTATTTGTGAGATCTGTTTGTTTTAAAGTCGGTCTTACAGGGTTAGCTTTGATGACTCAACCTTCTATTTGTTGTGTCTGCAATCTACTTCTATTCACCCCTCCCAGGTCTTTTTACCCCACCATGGCCCCTCCTACTCCTCTAGGGCCCTCCCACCCCTTTGTGACTCCTCCCCAGTGTTTGTGTTTCCCTGGCCCTCTTCCAGCTAAGAGGCAGTTTGACTATGAAATTCTGTCTGCCATATAAGATGGCAAAGGAACTCAGATCGGAACAATGAGGATTTTCATTAGGTCCACATTTTGTCTTTCTGTTTAAAGATTTCTGGCGCATTTGAATTGTTCTTGTTTGTTTTGTTTTGGTTTTGTTTTGGGGCCATACCTGGCGATTCTCAGGGCTTACTCCTGACTACGCATAGAAATTATTCCTGGCAGGCTCGGGAATCATATGGGATGCTGGGGATTTAACCCAGTTTGGCTCTGTGCAAGGCTGACTCCCTCCCCACTGTGCTATCACTCCGGCCCACATTTGAGAATTTTGCAGAAGTTTAGAATGATTATTTTTTTAAAAGGACAATATGGGATCTGAAGATAAATGGATTAGGCATTTGCCTTGCACCTGGTCATGGCCACGGTGGGATCATCACGTCGTATAGGATCCGGAGGAGATAAGCCACCAGGGAGACAGAGGTGGACTAGGAGGATGTTTGACATTTGACATAATTTTGAGAATGGAAGCCAAGCTTATTTTCTGGATCTATAAGGGGTCTTAGAGGCTCAGGAAGAGTTCCCTTTGGGGTCTTCCTAAAGGATTCTGTTGGTAGGCAGAGAGAACTGTGAGGTACAGTCATCTCATGCTGAGGTCCCCAGGTTCAGGGCATTCTGAAAGTTTCTTTATGTATTTTGGACAAAAAAAAAAAAAAAAAAGCTTAATGCTTTTTAACAAGAACCACTGGAATTTCTATGGCATAAGTGACTCCTCTGAAGGAGTCAAGATCTCTACAAATCCTTGCTATCACCCTACACCAGCCCTTTCTACCTTTAGTCCTTGAGCCAGGCAAACCCAGATGTGCCCAAGCAAAACCAACCCTGCATCGGGCTCTGCTTACTTGGTGGAAGGCAGTCATCATTTTATTTGGAGATAAAACCTGATTTATTTTCCAGACAGTGAAAATATCGAGAAAGACATGGTTTCCATTGCCACTTTGTAGTGAAAAACATAAGGACCTTTTCAAAAACACACATTTTGCAGCATGAGTGGCATTCAGCAGTTTTGCCATTTAAGATGATAATGAAGCATTTCTTGCAAGACTTTCTCTTTAAAAATCAGTGCGATGGGTTCACAGCACACCATTAGAAGGAATTATGTAAAGCAGCCTCTCTGTTCCAAGTTTTATTTTAGGATTTAATTTATTCCAGATTCGGCAAGAAAAAACTGTGCATGTGACAAGCCTGCTAACAGATGTCAATTTAGTTTATAGCACAGGCCCACACGTTAGAGTAGGGAAATGGAGATTATTCCTTTTGCCTGCTGTTTATTACATGAACAACTTCATAACTCCACAACCCTGAAGACAGCTAATAAATAACCTCTGGGCAAGCAACTTATCACCTGTTTTTTCTTTTGGAGAGTGGAGTGTAAGCTTTATTTTATATTACTGTTTTGGATTAAGAGAAGGGCTGGAGAGTGCAAAGTTGACAGGAAAGAGATTTTCTCTTCTGATTTCTAGGTTGAATTATACCGAACTGAAAAGAAATAGTAGACAAACTAAGAAATTTTCAACTAGTTAGAATTAAATTTTTGTTAAAATATTTTGTGGGGGTGTTGGTAGCAGAAGTGAAGGCATGCTTTATGATAAATACTGTCAAAATTGAGGCTAATAAAAACACTTCCCCTCCTCATATTTCTAGGGCATATGTGTCTGTGTGTCCACCATATGTGTCCAACAAGCATCCCAAAGATCATTTTGTAGGTTGCAATGGTGTTCTCATCCTTATCTGTCTGTAGTTTATCTCTCTCTTTTCTACTTGTGTGTCCAACTAGTCATTCAATAAATATTTGTTAAGCATCTTCTCTAATACAAGTCTTATGCTAGAATAATAAGGAAATAGATATGTAAATCTTTTAAATGAAATGGCTTAAATAGTAGTAAAATACACATAGTGTACAATTTTCTGCCTTTTTTTTTTTTTTTTGGCTTTTTAGCTTTTTGAGCCACACAGCGGCACTCAGTAGTAATTCTTGCTCTGTGCTCAGAAATTATTCCTGGCAGGCTCAGGGTCCATATGGGATGCTGTGGATTGAATCTGGTCAGTCACATGCAAAACAAACTCCCTACCCACTGTGCTACTGCTCCAGCTCCATACCTCAGTCATTTTTAAGCATACAATTCAGTAGTATTAAGCCTATTGCCATTGCTGTACTTCCAGTGTCCAGAACTTTTTATCTGTCAATATTGATTTAGTCTTCATCCATTAAGCACAAGCTTCCTCCTTTGCACAGGCCTTGGCAATTGTTATTCTAATTTTTTGTTTCAGTGAATTTGGCTTCTCTAGATAAAAGTGAATCAAGGGTTTCAGAGATAGTCCAGGGGTAAGGCTCTTCCCTTGCATGTGGTTAATCCTGGTTCTTTATCATATATTGACCTCAAAGTCCCACCGGGGATTACTTCTGTGCAAAGAGCTAGGAGGAGCCCCTGAGTTCACAATTAAAGAGAAATAATGTGGCATGTGTTAGTAACTGTCTTAGTCATCACAATATCCTTAAGGTTCTTATTGTTTTAGCCTGTGACAGGATTTTCTTTCTTTTTAAGTCTAAATAATATTGCATTGCATGCCTGTGCCATCCTTTATGTATTCGTTCATAAATCTAGAGATGCAAGTTGCTTTTACACTCTTGCCTAAGGTAGGTGGTATGGCTATGAGCTTAAATATGCAAATTTAAGGCCCTGTTTTCAGTAATTTGAATATCTAGACCCAGAAATGAAATTGATGGTTATAGGGTTATGCTACTTTTAATTTTTTGAGGCATGACCATACAGTTTTGAATTCTTATAAACAAGTTTCTTAGGATGTAATATGTAGCTAAAAAGGCACATATATATTCCTGCAGTGAATGCTACCAAGAAAAAAGAGTGTGCTGTGGTAGTGTTCCATAGCTCTTCAATTGCATGCTATGTTTTCTCCTTATGCTTGCTCCATAGAGGCGATTCCATCACTGTGGGGTAGATGAATGAGTAATGCAGGCCCTTGGTGATTAGGTCCCTTTTTTTGTTTTCTACTATTCAGCTGCCCTCAGCTCTACAGGAAAGGCTCAGGAGAGTGAGAGAGCACTTGCTAATAGATGTTAATAGATGACCAGTCTTCCCTGAATTGTGTCTATTGATCTTTGGTGAAATTATAAAAAGCAGTTCTCTCATTATGCTCTTTTTCTTTTCCTGGTTATCTTCTAATATTCACAAATGTTAAGACCATTTCACCAGATATGTTGCTGTCTTTACTTTGAGGGTAAGGGCTTGTCTGTGGCTGTGAGATAAAAGTACAGTTACCTTAGGAACCTCTAGGGAGAATATTCAGGAAGAAAGTATTTTTTCCTATTCTCAGAATCAGCATCTATTCCCTAAAGGATTTTTCTCTGTAAACATAGAAAAGGAGACCTCTTGTTCACTTTCTCATTTTGCTTTAATCAGTAATGTTTTGCTCAGTTACATGCTACTTATAAATATCTTAAAATTGATATTTCATTCTTGAACTTTGAATTTTAAAATATATACTCATTCTGTGTGAAGACTTAATTTTTTTTGTTTTAGTTTGTCCCTAAACCAATGAGAGAGACAGTTATCATTCATTCCATTTTTAATTTTGCTAGATGATTCTTCTCACTTTTTATCTTGCTAGCAGTTGAGGCAAAGAAAAGAGGAATATTTGGCACCACTTTCCTTAGTAGTTTTTATTGGTTAGCTGTTTGTTATGACATTATTATTCTGATCAGCTAGAGATTCAGTTATCTGTGTGAAATGAATCCTGAGATCTCCTCACAGCTACTCAGATCTGATATTGGCAACAAGAAGAAAACATTGATGGCATTTTCAGATGTTTTGGGTGGCTGGCATCAGGTACACTTTATTTTTTTTCCAAGACAGAAATATCTACTTTTTATTGAATTAAAAGAAATTTCTAAAATCTTCTCTCCGCTCAGTCAGCATCAAAATCAACACATAGTTTATAATACAGGTTAGGCTTGCTTGCATTAAATCAATGAAAAAGTTGTTAATATAGGTTAGCTATTAAATATAGTTGCATTTTATTTATATTAGTTTATTTTGTCAGAAATTTTTATCTTGGTAGTGTTAAAAATAGTTTTTCCTACATACCAATGGTTTTGATTTCTAAAATAAAATAGAGAATATATAAAAAGAACATGCTAAAAAATTTGTTTTTACTGCCTGATTCATTTCCTTACTCCAGAAAATAAAAAATTATAATCTTTTTATTCTTCTAATAACAAGAATGCTATTTCATTTTACTGGAGGAGTATGTGGAAGAATTTGGGGTTGGGTTACTCCAGGAGGAAAGTTCAGGGCTCAGTCCTAGCTCTGTGCTCAGGAGTGAGCCCTGGCTCTGCTCATGGATGATATGTGCTGCTGGAATTGAGGTTTGAATATGGATCAGCTGTGCAAGGCACAAGCAAGTGCTTAAATTCTGATGTCTCTCCAGGATTATTCAGGACATCAATCTTATCACATTGCTCATTTCCTTAAAATCATCTACAATGTCTCTGCTGCCTGCAGCTGGCATAAAACTAAGAAAGATTCTTGCCTCTAGTCCTCAAACTGGGCTGGCAAACATACAGGAGATACTTACTACTCAGTGACTGCAGCTCTGCAGCTCCTTCCACCCACTCCCGGGCTGAACAGTGAATGCATGGGCAACTGTTCTGGAACCAACAGAAAAGATGTAACCCCCCTTTTCAGCTACACTTTCCTCTGTTCTGGCACCCTGAGTCACCAATAGCTAAAGAACCCTGCCTTGATACCCACCTTGCTGGCACCTTTCTTTACTCTTTAAAAGCATGATTCACCTTCCTTTTATCTCAACCTGCTGGCCCAAACTAAAACTTCTTTAAAAAGCTTCTCCATCCTCCTTCACTGAGTCACTTTCTTCTGGGCCTACTTCCAAAGCCTCAGGAAGTCTCACCTACCATTTGCCCTTTCAGTCCAGTCCCAATTCTTTCTGATAAGGTCTTGAGAAGATCAAACACCCAATATCAGTTCTGCTAGTTGTGAGAGACACACAGTTAAATTAAGCCTTCTATTGCACTTTTTATTTTTCTGCAAGATGGGGATAATAATATTCTTTGTGCAAGATTGTAGAATTTAAAGACAGAAATCTTCATACACTGTTTGGCTAGTTGATCCCTAGAGGAAGCTGTTAACTAAAATACTGTTTGGTTGATTGATTAAAACTCTTTTAAACCAAATTTAAATACTCGAATGGAGTATTATGATATGAACCAGTATATATATATATATATATATATATATATATATATATATATATATATATATATATATTATATAATTTGTCTTTTTATTTGATTAGAGACAGTTGGGAACATACATTTAGGCTAATGATTTATCTAGAAAACAATATTTTGTACCCACCGGTAAGATGGTCCCACTCGACCCACGTGGGGCCAATCGAGCCGTATGATTGGGAACCCCAAAAACAAAAAGACCACCACCAGTCATGCCTCTGCCTTTTCTCTCCTCCTCTCTGCCGAGCCGGACTATGGACTGGGACCCCCACTGGTAAGATGGTCCCACTCGACCCATGTGGGGCCAATCGAGCCGTGTGATTGGGGATCCCAGAAACATAAAGACCACCACCAGCCATGCCTCTGCCTCTTCTCTCCTCCTCTCTGCTGAGCCGGACTACGGACTATAACCTCTCCAGGCCCCATACCCAAAAAGCGCGGCCGCGCCTACCTTGAAACCCCTGAATTTCATATCAGCAAGGGGACTTATGTGAATTCTATTTATGGGTGATCGTCCTCCCACTGTAACTTTACCTTGTCCTCTTTCTTTGCATCTTTGTTCTCATAATTAAAAATAAAAAAATAAAAAATATATTTTGTAAATGTTACTCTGGTGGCCAGAGCACAGACTGAGCACAAGTTTTGCATGTGGGTTTGATCCCCAGTACCACATATCATCTCCCAAGCACCAACTTTCAAACACAGAGTCCTGAGTATAACCAAGACTCTGGTTATATATATATACTAGAATCTTGGTTATATATGTATTATATATATGTGTATACATATATATAATATATAACATATATTATATATATAAAATAGTCCAAGTATAACCAAAAACACAAAAGAGGAAAATCATTCTGAATTGGATTTTGGAAGTGTTTAGAGCAGTAGCAGAGTGAATCTGATGTCAAGACATCCCTTCACTGTCTCTGGTATTGATTTTTCTGAGCAGTAGTCATAAATATTATTATTATTATTATTATTATTATTATTATTATTATTATTATTATTTGGGTTTTGGGTCACACCGGCAATGCTCAGGGATTACTCCTGGCTCCATGCTCAGAAATTGCTTCTGGCAGGCACGGGGAATAAATATTATTAATGAGCATAAAATATAAAAATTTTAAGGGCCAGAGAGATAAAATCATGGGAAGAGTGCTTGCCTTGCACACAACTGACCAGGACTTCATCCCAGCACCCCATATGGTCAACTGAGCCTGCCAGGAATGACTCCTGAGTGCAGACATGAGAAAGCCATGAGCACTGCTGGGTGTGTCCTGGTCCCCCATGCCAAAAAAATTGACACTTAACAAATCAAGAACAACGGCCCAGGAGATAGCATGGAGGTAAGGTGTTTGCCTTTCATGCAAGAGGTCATCGGTTCAAATCCCGGTGCCCCATATGGTCCCCCGTGCCTGCCAGGAGCAATTTCTGAGCATGGAGCCAGGAGTAACCCCTGAGCACTGCCGGGTGTGACCCAAAAAACAAAAACAAATCAAGAACAAAATACAAAATATCCTTTCCCTACTAGAGGCCTTTGCATTTCCTAGATAGACAGCACTTTGGGATCCTGTTTATTAGTTTATTTCTGTTAATAAAATAATATATAGAGGGGTTGAAGTAATATCTTATGGTATAGCACATGCTGTTTATTTGAAGCACTGGGTTCAGTCACTAGCATGTACACACAAAAAGACACAAGTTACTAAAAATAGGAGAGTCCCAAATGATATAGATAAAAAAAACAAAATTTATCTACATTCCAGTCCCAATAGGAATTGCAATTCAGTGATTTTTCCCATAGCCATCTCCTAGGCATAATTAATATCCCATAGGCTTTATGAGTATAGTATTGTGGAATCATTTGGGTGGGGAGGATGAGTAGTAATGTCTTTGAAGGTATTTTATATAGCAATAATTCTTTAATTCATTTTGCTACATTTGCTTTTTAATTGCATTCTCTCTAGGTTAACCTTTCTCTTTTTGAAACCCTCTGTTAGATCATTTGACTTTTTAAATGGGACATAACCTTAACTGTTGGCTAATTTTTCTAATATTTCAGTGCCCAGAAATATTCTAGATAACTAAGTTTTTAATTAATAAGAGAGATGTTCCACTACATCTGTCTTAATTATTCCTCTCATAGTTACCTACTGTGTTGAGTGTATAGCTCTTATCTCTTGTCCAATTCCAATTCTATTTTCTATTTCTCTATTTCTCATTCTTTCCTATAGATATTCTGTGCTTTAACCTAACTAGACAGTTTTTCTTCCAACTTGCCTAAATAGCTCACTCCATGCAGTCACAACCCCTTTTATTGGGAATATATCCTCTATTGAACATATAAAAATTTGTGCATCTTTTAAGTTCATTTCCAAGTGCTGTCTCATCTGCAAAGCTATTCTTAAAGACATTTTAATGAGTTTTAATTATATATGTGGCATATGTTCCCTGCAGAAAATCTAAGATAATACAAAGCGTTAAAAAGTAAAAAAGATTAAAACTAAAATCACCTGTAATTCTACACTACGATATTTTACATAAATATGTATAGTCTTTCCTTCCTTATGGACAATGTATCTTAACCAAAATAAAATAGAATCATACTAGATATACTCCTTTAGAATCTTGACGCTATTTTTTAGAGCAGTTTTAAGTCCCTATCAGCATGTGTTGGCTAACCAAACCAGCAGTTTAGTTATGCCTGCAGATGCAACACTGCTTGAGTCTGTAGCAATATGGGTGACTAGGCCACCCTTGCAATGCTGAGGGCCTCTGGCAGTACTCAACTTCTCCAAGAATGCATCTACTAATGCTTGAAGGTTCATGTGTTCATAGGAAACAAATCTGGGTAGAGTATGTGCTACGTATATATCCTTCTTTTTTGGTTTTTGGTGCTCAGGGTTTACTCCTGGCTGTCTGCTCAGAAATAGCTCCTGGCAGGCACGGTGGACTATATGGGACACCGGGATTCGAACCTTAGGTTCTGGATCGGCTGCTTGCAAGGCAAACACCACTGTGCTATCTCTCCAGGCCCAAATACACGTTTTCTTTTTTTTCTTTTTTATTTTTTTGTTTTTTCGGGCCACACCCGTTTGATGCTCAGGGGTTACTCCTGGCTAAGCGCTCAGAAATTGTCCCTGGCTTGGGGGGACCATATGGGACGCTGGGGGGTCGAACTGCGGTCCTTCCTTGGCTAGCGCTTGCAAGGCAGCCACCTTACCTCTAGCTCCACCTTGTTGGCCCCGTATATATCCTTCTTATGGAATGTGTCCTCTCCCTATGTTTATTACTATGTTTTAATATTAACACCATTTTTTAATTATAGAAATGTATTATGGGAAGATTCAATGAATTTTTAAAAATAGTATAACTGTATTCTCTATAGGCTTTTGTTGAAGTAATTTAATTTTTCCTTCCTAAACGTTAATTGATCTTACAGTCCAAATATTAATATTTTAGCTCATCTATTAGATTTCTGTATGTGCTACTTTTGGATAAAATCATATAGTGTGTTCCTTTTTTCACCTGAATGATTAAACATAATGCCCTCAAGGTCCATTGATGTGACTGCAAATGGCAGAATTTCATCTTTTTAATAATTTAGTTGCATTCCATTGTACTTCACCTTCTTTATCCATTCTACTATCAATGTGCATACTTCCCATTCTGGGCTCTAAGTAATGCTTCAACCAATAAGGATTATATATCTCTTCAAATAACTGTGTAATTTGGAGCTAAATTACTCCAAATGGATTAAATAGAGTCACATCATATAAAATAACCTATTTGTGTGTATAATCTTCATACTATTTTTCATAATGACTGCGCCAACATATATTCCCACCAACAGTGTACAAGGATTACATTTTTTCCACCTCCTCCCCTGCACTCATTTCTCTTTCTCATTTTATAATAGTCATTTTTACAGGTGTGAGATAATGTTATACTTTTCCTTTCCCCCTTCACTTTGTTTCCTTTGTTTTGTTGTCATTGTCTTAGTCATTATGGCATGATGGGGTTGGCCCATACTTGGTTATAATGCCTACTCACTTTGATTGTGATATGCTGAGGAATACATAGTTGGTTGCCTTATCAGAGAACATACCAGATTGTGTGGTATGGTGTTGAGTAACAGACTCACACATTCACATGTGAAATATGTGTGATCAAACCTACGCACTCTCTGTAAGGCAGGTGTATTTTTGGCATCCCATTGTTCTGATTTGTAGTTCCTGAGTAAGAGGTACTGGGATTTTCAACATATGTTATCATATCATCAACAAATGGTAATAGTTATTTTCCAAATCAAATTCCTCTGCGAGCTTTTATTTTTTTAAGTTTAATTTTAGGTCATATTCAACAGTGTTCCAGAGTTACTCAAAGGTAATTCCTGGCACTATTTGGCAGATCATACAGCTGGGAATCAACCCATTGACCTATCTCAGTGGTCCCTCCTTTTACTGTTTTTTCCTGTCTAGTTGTTTTTGCTAGATCTTGTGCTAATGCCTCCAAAAATACTTTAAATTATTCCCCCCCAAAAGACTATTAACTAAACTTTTCTCCTTGAAGAAAATTCATCATATAAAGTTAGTCAAATATAATTTATTTAGTTTCTTACACATCTGTTATCTAGGATATTCTTTCATTAATATTTAAAGGGAAGCTAGAATAATTTTTCTGACTTTCTTCATGCTAGAGTAATTTCTTTGACTTCTTTCATACTAAATAGGCTAGAATAACAAAATTATTTGAACTAGAATAATGCTTAGTTAAAGAATATTCATATACTAGAACATCAAGGAGGAACTTTAGCTTTCTCTAACATTTTCCTGATAAAGATTCTCTGTCTCTAATGTAAACTTCATTTTTGAGGGGCCTTTACATTTAGAGTGAACTTAGCAATCATAGATATAATATAGGGCAGCAATTTCGAAGGAATTATTGGATAGCAAAGAATAAATGAATCCTGTTCCCCAGGCAACCAAAGCGAGGAGTATGACATCCTTTAAGCTCCTAAAATGAAGTTTAAAGCCACTGCTATTTTGAGTTTTGGTTTCCTCTGGAAATGGTATTTATCGTTTGAAATTATTCTCTTATATAATATTTGAGCCCTTTCCAATTCTTGTCTTTGTAGCATCAGTCTGATCTATAACAGCCTCTCCACCCTTTGATCTCAGCTTGTGTAGCTAGAAAAGAAATAGAAATATGATCAAATTGGGGATAGAAACTGCTATGAGAGGAAAAGATAGAATAGAGATATTATCGTTCATTGAAGGAAAGTACTTTCATGAAGGAAAGTACACTTGCATTTCCAGACTCAGTCAATCTTTGGTTATGTTTGGATAATACAATGCATTCATATTTAGAGGAAAATATTTTAAGTAGACAGAAATCTCTGTGATGTGTATGATTTCTACCTCTTTAGATTTTTTTTAGTAGATTTTCTGTGTGAAGCCTTGGGGCATTTCTTTGGGCATTATATTTGAGGGAGGATGGGGTCATTCCCAAAAGGTACTCAGGAGGCCTGAAGATGTTGATTCTTGGCCAACTAGGCCAGTGAATCAATGCAAAGGATTGAATAGGTTCTCTATGCTCATGCTCTGCAATGCTGGGCATATCCAAGTCACATTTGGTAGTTCTGAAGCCTCCAGGGCTGCCCTTAGCAATGCTCAGGGAACCATGTGGCATGCCCCCTTACGTATTATATCCTAGCTCTAAAAGCACTGTGTATTTTACTTGGTTTCTCCAATATTGACGATTTTTGTTCAGTTTTCACTCTTCTCTCAAACCATTTTCTTCTTGTTTTATTGTTTCTTCAAGTTTGGAGCTTTAATAGCTGTATTTAAGAGCTATTAATTTAATAGCTGTGTCCTGAAGTCCAGAAACAAAGATTTTAAATTATTAGGTATTAAATTATGTATATAATTCTGGAAACATTGTAGAAAATGGACAATATAAGGAAAAGATCTCTTGAGAAGAGACAGTTCTTTAGACATATTGGACGAGCAAGCACTAAAGGCCTTGGAAAGAGCCAGTGCTGGTAAAGGTGATGTGAGTCAGCGTTGATGTTTTAGCAAAGACATCACATCTATCAATCTTCACCAAAATTGAAAAGCTGGACAGAAATACAATACTCAACAGATCCTATTTTTTGTTCCTTTCCCAGTTGCATTTTTACAAGCAGATTTTTAATAAAACAAATTTGTTTTTGAAAAAAAAAAAAGTCAAATCCCATGGTAACAGTGGAAAAACTACAGTACAGACATTTTAAAGTTCTCTTTAATAATTCATCTTAAGAAGAAATATTCATTACTAAAACATTTTACAGTTCCTCTGGGACCTGCTATAAACAAATATGAATTGGTTTTTTGTTTATGAAGAAAACAGAAATATGTCAATTTCTTCGTAAACAATGAGAGCTGCTTTTGTACAATCAGTAATTTATTGTTTTCCTCCAGGGATCCTGTTAATGTAAATTGTAAATAAAATAAATGTATAAAACCTAGATATGAACTTACAACTGCTTTGTGTGTGGGTTTGGAAACCATCCTGTAGATCACTGAGAATTTAATTTTTAAAATATAGACTATATAAACTTTTTATGTGAACCTTGGAGCCTCTTTTGTTTATCTTATTTTAGTAACTACTTTTATATATTCACATGTATATCTGGGTGACCATTTCCAGCACATAAATCAAGAAGCTAACAACTAATGTAGTCTCATTTGCCATATTTTTTTGTTTAAACTTCAAATTAAATATTTGTCTTCACTAAAGATATTATGAAGCTATTTTCATCATGACTTCATTAGTTCAATGGCCAACTACTGAATAACTCAAGCAAGTTTGGCAATTCAATTCAGAAGAACCAAGATGGTACTGTTTTGAGGCTGGATGGTGGCGCTGGAGGTAAGGTGCCTGCATTGCCTGCGCTAGCCTAGGACGGACCGCGGTTTGATCCCCCAGTTTCCCATATGGTCCCCCAAGCCAGGAGCAACTTCTGAGCACATAGCCAGGAGTAACCCTGAGTGTCACCGGGTGTGGCCCAAAAACCAAAAAAAAAAAAAGATGGTACTGTTTTTCCCTTTGCTTCAGGAGAAACAAGACAGTTAGAACACTTCTTCTTCTTATGAAGGTATTTTTTATGAAAAATCAGGGGGTTGGAGAGATGTGACTCACCTGTGGTTCAATCCCAGGTACCCCATCTCATTCAACCCCATAACCGCTAGGAGGAAATCCTAAATTTAGAGACAGAAATAATCCTTGAGCATCAGTGTGTATGAACCCAAAACAACAAAAGCTAAATGATACTTATGTAAAAGCAATGGTGTGAGGATTGTTAGTAATTAAAAGGAGTGAAAGAAATTTTAAACGAAGTGTAAAGTCTTGTAAGAGATTTGGTTTTTCAAGAACATTTACTTTTTTTTTTTTTCAGAAAAAAAGTCATCTTTTGGGGTGATAATAATTTTCATTCTATTTATCATGATTTGGAAGTATCTTTGGTGCCTGAAGCATGTCTGCCTGGAACCACATGATCCCCATTCTGGAGAGGTGTTGTTGGTGACAGCCTAGCAATAGACCAGCTTTCAAGCCCCATTTGTGGATTATGTTTGTTAGATATCTAACAAACCTGCTCTTTGTTTCTATTGAAAAAAAAAAAAACATCTGGAAAGCTCTCACTCAAATAAAACTGTATGGCTTTATGACTGAAGATTCCCAAGCCTCAGAGATCCTTTTAAAGAAAGATGAATAAGAGTGTTGAGAATCCTGGTAACTTCATTTTTGAAAGTATAAAAACAGCCACTAGAAATCAAGCAGGATGATGAAATCTCTGGATGAGAACTCATAAAAATTTCATGATTACCTTCATTCTCTCTATTCTGAGCCAACAGAGACTTTTAAAAAATCCATTATATGTATTGATTGCTTTGATTCAGTTAGAAGTATATGAATTTGGATGATTTTCAAAGATAATCATGTGCCAAACCTCCCACATGTCAATTCTTACCACGCATAGTAGTAAAGCTATCTCTTCATTTTAACTGTTAGGCAACTGTCCTACTGTTCACCTTGGTGTAAGACTGAGAAATTATAAAAGCTTTATAACAGAGTGGAGAAATCTCCACCAGAAAGTGCTCTACCAGACACGTGGCAGCAAGTGATATAGATGAGCCTTCCCTCCCACTGCCTCCTACTCACGTCCTCTTCCAACTTCTTTCTGTCAGACACTCAAGGTGCTTACACGCTTTTATTTTCCAAAAGTGTTCAAATGACTCCTCCATGCCTCCACATGTGCTACATTACTTCTTTATTCTGAATTAGCCATTTCTCTTGCTCATGCAATTTAGAGTTTTCTGATATAAATCAGTAGATGTGAACAAGGAAGAGGAAATCTTATTAAATTCGTATTAGCATAAACAATACATTTTAGGAAGGTCAGCTCTCTAGCTCTGTGAAGAATTTATGTGAGTGGGTGTGTTTTCGTTACCAGAAAGTTCCAGGACAATCTACAAATACAATTTTTACCTCAAAGAGAAGTTCTAGGTTTGTTTGTAGACATCTCTAGTCAGGATGTTGAAATGATCTTAGCCTGGAAAAATTAGAGTTTGTACATGAAGATTTTACACATTTTACTTGTTTGTTTGTTTTTTGTTTTTGTTTTTGGGCCACACCCGGCAGTGCTCAGGGGTTACTCCTGGCTGTCTGCTCAGAAATAGCTTCTGGCAGGCATGGGGGACCATATGACACTGGGATTTGAACCAACCACCTTTTGTCCTGGATCGGCTGCTTGCAAGGCAAACACCGTTGTGCTATCTCTCCGGGCCCTACTTGTTTGTTTTTAAGGTAGATAAAATCTTGCAAGAAATTCAATAAAATATTAATAGCCACTTCCTATTAGGACGGTAATGTAGATAATTTTTGTTCTCTTTTTCTATATTATTTAGGACCCTCTCATTTTTAGTAAGTCATGTCTTTTTTGTGTGTATCTGCTAATGATTGAATTCAGGGCTTCAAATAAGCATAACAAGTGCTATATAATAGTAAAATAATACCTCTACCTCTCCACATATTATTATTATTATTATTATTTGGGGGGCCACACCTGGTGACGCTCAGGGGTTACTCCTGATAAAGTGCTCAGAAATTGCTTCTTGCTCAGAACGCCAGGGAATTGAACCGTGGTCCGTCCTAGGTTAGTGCTTGCAGATCTGTACTAGGTTAGCACATGTAAGGTAAATGCCCTACTGCTCGTGCCACTGCTCTGACCCCTCTACATAATATTTTATAAACAGAAATAAACTAATAAACAGGATCCCAAAGTGCTGTTTATCTAGGAAATGCAAAAGCCTCTGGTTGGGAAAGGATATCATATATTTTGTTCTTAATATGTTAGGTGTCAATATTTTTTTGCGTGGGTTACCAGAGTACACCCAGCAGTGCTTATGGCTTTCTCATATCTCCACTCAAGAGTCACTCCTGGCAGACTGGGTTGACCATATAGGGTGCTGGGGATGGAGTCCTGGTCAGTTGTGTGCTTGGAAGCACACATGGTTTTATCTCAAAAATGATTTTATCTTTTTGGCCCTTCAAATTAAAAAAATAAACATATGTTATTGACTGTAGACTTGCACCATCCTACAAAACTGAACCCAAATTAAGAATGAAAGGTAATAGTATCATCATCCATTTTTGGTGTGTGAAGATGAATTCATGTGAGGAAACTTCTTTTTAGTGAGATGTCCTTCTTTCCTGGCCCTGGAAGATAAAACTTTTTTTCTTATTTTGTATTGCTTTTTTTCAGTCACACTCGGTGATGCTCAGGATTCTGCATGCAAGAATATACTATCAACCCATTGAATATATCTCTCTAGCCCACGTCTATCATTTTCACAAGTGTCAGAACCAGAGGCTATTTACTCAGAAATTACTCCTTGCTTGGGGACCATATGGGATGCTGGGGGATCAAATCACGGTCTGTCATAGGCTGGCACATGCAAGGCAGATGCCTCATGGCTCGTGCCCCTGGTCTGGCCCCCTTATTTCTTATTTTTATGTCAATTTTTACCCTACACAAAATTACAACCCCAAATCATCTTCCCTAGTCATAGGGAAGTTGTGAAACTAACATAAAGGATAACATTTTTATTTTAGGGTTTTTTTTGAGGGGGAGGGGCCATACCGGACGGTGCTCAGAGGTTACTTACTCCTGGCTATCTGCTCAGAAATAGCTCCTGGCAGGCACGGGGACCATATGGGATGCCGGGATTTGAACTAACCACCTTAGTTCCTGCATCGGCTGCTTGTAAGGCAACATTTTTATTTTGAAGATACATAAAATACTGGGAAGAGAGCATAAGTACCAACGACAAAATAAGGTGCAATTGCTCAAATACCTTGTATCAGAGAAATAAGTGATAAGACATTTACTTGCCTTGCATGCAGTTAGCTTGGGTTCAATCTGTGTTGCCCTTTCATTTTATAAATCTTACCTTTCTTAATCGCATCTAGTGGTCCTTGAGCCAGCAATATCACCATAAGATAGATTGCTAGTGGAAAAGCAAACACTTGATCCTGCTCCAGATCTACTTTTAACAGTATAAATTAGGGACTAGAAGAAAGAGCAAGTAGAAAGTCTGCCTTGCATGTGACTGATTTGGATTTGATCTCTTGAACCACATAAGGTCTCCTAGCACTGCAGGAAGTAATCCTTGAGCATGGAGTTAGACCAAAGCAAAGCAAACAATAAAATGTGGCTGCCTTATATGGAATAACTTATCTGTTCTAATTGCTGCCTTTCACCCTCAAGAATAACAGCAAGTAGACTAACTAGACAGGAAGCCCAACAAAAAGACTTATTAAATTAATAAATGCTCTTTATTCTTTTGCCGGTATAATTTTTTTTTAATTTCTGGGCCACACTCAGTAATGTTCAGGCACTAGTAGTACTAGGTCCAGTACTTGAGGATCACTATCTGCATGCAAAAATATACTTTAACCCATTGAATTTACCTCTCTAGCCCATGTCTGTCATCTTCATAAATGTCAGAACCAGATAAAGTCAGATCTTGTGCATGGATTTCTAAATATTGTGAGGTGTTATGACCTGGTCTAAGAATGCCTGCTTTGAAATCAGATCTAGTTAGAATCCCCAGTCTGCTGCTTAAAAGCTGTGTGGCCTTGATTAGTTGTTTTACTTCTCTGAGTATTACGTTTCTATGGAAACTGCTTGAATTTGCTCTGGACTTCATTTCTCACAAGCGGGTGACCTTCCTACACTTGTTTAGCCATCTGTGACATGAGTATATGAAATCACTGATTTCATTTGTTGTCTGGGAGATTAATTAGGGCATTCCATTTAAAATATTTAGCACCCTGCTTGACAGAACACATAGCAAGTGCTTAATAGTGCCAGTAGATAAAAGAATTAATTTGTATTCTGAGGGATGGCACATATAAAGCCAATGTTTAGGGATTTTAAACAGTAATCAGTGGAATCTAATGAATGGTTATTTCTGAAAGTTGTTGGCTTCATATTTTAGATCTGATTAATATTGAACATGTTTTTGTATTTTGGTAATATCTATATTTGATCATCAAGTATTGATCTTTTATATACAAGGTACTTTTATTCCCTCATTGTATTCTACATAAGTTAACAAGAATTTCAAAATTAGTACTGCTTGCATATTGTTTTTCTTGTAATTTTGGGGGTAATTTTGATTGTTTTATTTTTGCTTTGGATCACACCTGCCAGTGCTCAGGGTTACTCCTGGCTCTACACTCAGGATTTGCTCTTAGCTGACTTGGGGGACCATGTGGGAAGCTGGGGATTAAACTCAGGTCAGCAATGTACAAGGCAGGGGCCCTACCTGCTGTACTATCACTTTGGCCCCAGGTTTTTCTTTTTAATCTCTATTTCCTTTATTTACTTACATTTTTTGGCAGTTAGCCATACATCTGTTTGTAGTTTGCTTTCATATAGTTTTTTCTTCTCTTTTGAGCTGGGACTTGTGGATATGTCTAGATTATAAACTTAACGTGATTACCTAATTCTGTACTTATAATTATGTATTATTTTTCTTAAAGAAGGCACTCATATTAAATAAGCTTCAAATTCCAAAAAGTTTAGATTTATCCCAACTATAAGTCACATTTGTTTTACAGGTAAAATCTGACATATTTAACTTAAAATTTTTCTAAAATGAATGACATTATGGGAACTTTATGAGATTAAAATTGTATATTTATTTATTTGTTCCACTTGATGATCTGATTACTTTTTGCTCACTTCAAGAAGAAACATCTGCAAACAATGAGAGCTTAACTTCTTCCTTTCCTATCTGGATTCCCTTGATATCCTTTACTTGCCTTATTGCTATAGCAAGAACTTCCAATACTATGTTGAAGAGGAGTGGTGAGAGCGGACAGCCTTGTCTTGTACCAGAATTCAAAGGAAAGGCTTTTAGTTTTTCTCCATTAAGGATAATAGTTGCCATTGG
>PVKC010020636.1:0-18537 GCA_004027635.1 Crocidura indochinensis
AGACAGAGAGAGACAGAGAGGCAGAGAGGCAGAGAGAGAGATATCTCCCAGACAGGACTCAGTTCGAGGGTGATGGCTGCCCCTGTGAATGTTCAAGAATAGTCTCCTGCTAGTATTCCTGGATCTTCCTCTGCAAACAGTCCTGCTTTCCTGGGTCTAGTCCCAACACCTGTGGTATGTCATCTGGGAGGAACCATGGGGCCACATAGAGCCCAGAGTCTGGGTCCCCTACCCCTAAATCACAAGCTTAGAGCTCAGAACTCAAAACTTCCAGCAAGAACAGTGAGAGCCAGGACCTGGAGCCTGGATGTTCAAATCTGAATCTCAGAACTCAGAGCTCAAAATATGTTGTAGGCATGAGGAGCCCAGGGTGTTGGTTTAGACCCTAGTGCCTACCAGGATATACAGGACTGGGGGCCAGAACCAGAGCTTTCCTTCTCAGTCTCTCTGTCTTCTCCCTTCTTCTGCATTACAACTATTTTGAAACTGTCAGGGAAGGGTACTGTGGAAGGTGCCAGGAGACCATAAGTAAACTGTGCCTGTCTGTCCCTGCAGGAGATCATAGTCACCTTGTCATCCAATCTGAGAGACCAGGGTCTTGATAGACCGTGTTCTGTCATCACTTGTGGATTTGTGGGAGGTGCTTTTCTTTTCCATTTATTGTTTGTTTTTGGGCCACACCCTGCAATGCTCAGCGATTATTCAGGAATAACTGCACTCAGGAATCACTCCTGGAGGAACTCAGGGGATCGACCCTGGGTCAACTGCATGACATCTCTGCCTCTGTGGGAGATCTTTTCAAACATCAGCTGAAGATATGCTTTCACAGGCCCTACAGTCTCTGGACTCTGCCTGTCCTTGTGGGTGGGTGAGAGCCAAGAAAGTTCTCGTTGGCTGCCCAGGGACTCCTGGAGGGCAGGGCTTTCTCTACAAAGAGTGGAACAGGCTATGGTGGAGAGGGAAGAATATGGGGTGGAAAGGGGTTGGGAGCCTTCACGAAGGGGGCTTCAGAGACTCCAAATCTCACTTCCTTACCACACTGCACCCCAGGAGGAGGCTGGAGCTTCTACTCCCCCAGTCTATTCCTACCTCCAGTTTTCAGCATCATTGTGTGGGAAATGTGGGGAAACAGTTTCAATTCTATGGCAGGGCAGGGCTGGGCAGCAGGCTGGATTGGCCACCCTGGCAGGGTGAAGGCTGCCTTTATGATTCCGTGGGGCTTGGCGCCAGGGTGCCGGGAGAGCTTGGGTCTTTGTTCAGTACTCAGGTGGGGCTGGCTGGCCCAGAGCCCTTCCTCCTGCCCGGATGCTTCCAGGCTCTGCATCTCAGCCCTTCTCCTTTGTCCTCCTCCAGGTCAGTTTTGCTCACCTTCCAAAGTCTCTCCAACCCTCTGGTGACCCACCCCTGGGAACAAGGAAGGGACAAGATCTTCCTGGCCTTCTAAGAGGATGAACAGGCCCTAGAGCAACGCCTGCCTTCAGCCACACAAAGGCAGTTGTAACTCAAATGAGCAGCAAAAAGGCAGGCAAGGCATTGAACAAGGGCAGAGGGCTGATCCTTAAGCAGCTAATGGGACCTCTCAGTGTCCCATCAGTGTACTGGAGAGGTTTTTTTAGGCAGACTCATTCGATAGATCCACATCTTGAACTGAACAAGAGAAGAGGCCACAATGACTATATAATGGGTAAGACTCTTGCCTTGCACAAGATCCCCTTCACTCTATTTGGTCTCTTGAGACTAGCCAGGAGTGATCCCTGAATGCAGAGCCCGGGTAAGTCCTGATCATTGCCCGGTATGGCCCCCAAACAAAAATAAATAGAAAAATAAACTAGAGGGGCTGGAGCAATAGCACAGTGGTAGGGCGTTTGCCTTGCACGTGGCTGACCTAGGAAGGATGAGGGTTCAATCCTTGGCATCCCTTATGGTTCCCCGAGCTAGGAGCGATTTCTGAGCACAGAGTCACCAGGTGTGGCCCAAAATCCAAAATATAAACAAAGAAACAAACAAACAAAAAAAACTAGAGAAGCAGGATAAGTTAGAAAAAAAGGGATGATAATTGGAAAGTGTGTGTATAGAGCCTACATATGTGTGTGCGTGTGCACATGCGTCATACTTGCCAACATTTAAGATTCTAAGATCATGATCTTTCAGCACTTATGGTTCTGCTCTAAGAGGAGGCAGAGGAAATGGCCAGGAGCAAGTAAGCCTGAAACAGACCCTGTGGGTTACAAAATAATGGTTCTACCAGGGTCCAGAATGGAATGGAGTCAAGGCTGGCTGATGCCATGACACTCAGCTGGTTGAAATGAATACATACTTGGGGGCCTGGAGAGATAGCACAGCAGTGTTTGCCTTGCAAGCAGCCAATCCAGGACCAAAGGTGGTGGTTCGAATCCCGGTGCCCCATATGGTCCCCCGTGCCTGCCAGGAGCAATTTCTGAGCAGATAGCCAGGAGTAACCACTGGGAGTGGCCCAAAAACCAAAAAAAAAAAAAAAAAAAAAGAATGCATACTTAGAGGGAAGATTAGCCTATCGCTTTCTCCAGCTCATGAGTTTTATTTGAACTACACACTAGTCCAGTGCTTGAAAAATAATAATAATAATAATAATAATCAGCTCTTAGTGATTTTATTATTATTATTATTTTATTTTGGGGGTCATACCTGGCAATGCTTAGGACTTACTCCTGGCTCTGTACTCATGGCAGTGCTCATGGCAGATGCCTAAGATCAAACCTGAGACATTTATGTGCAAGGCAAATGCCCTATTCATTGTATTATAGTAGCTTCCCAACCCTGAAAATTCCAAATGACTTTTAGTTAGAAGCTTTATGACCTAGGCTCCTTCCTATATGTCTCCATGCCAGGGACCTCCATGTAAGTACTTTCCCAGGAAGTTCTACCATTTATCCTTCCAGGTCTGCTGAGACCTTGGAGACACTGAGGAAGAATTTGTATCCTCACCCAAATTCTATTACACCTTTGATATGAAGGCTTTGGAGTGATAGCCTAGTGGGTAAGGCACTTGCCTTGACACATAGCAGACCCAGGTTTGATCGCTGGCATCCCATCTGGTTCCCCAAGCACCACCAGGAGTGACTCCTGAGTGCAGATCCAGGAGTAACCCCTCAGCATTGCCAGATTGGCCCCCCCCAATAAAAACAAAACAAAAATAAGGAATTGATGTTGAAATAGATGCATGGCCTATTGGGTCTACCCTTCCTTGATGGGTCCCCCAGATTGGTTCCCCCCTAGATAAACGAGAAGAGGGATGCCAAACCCCAAGGTCAAGTTCTATCTTTCTAGGAACCAAAATTGAGAAGTGGTTGAACTCACAAGATGTAACATCCCTTGCAGCCTGTAGGACATAAGAATCACTGGTCACTGGGTCAATGCATGTGACATGACTTCTGAGATCATTACAAGACCAAATGTCCATTGATTTGCCCAATGCCTCTGCCAGAAGATCCAGCTGGGGACATTGTTAGGACATTGTTGCTTGCAAAACCAAGATACCTGCTGCAAATTAAATGCTCAGCAGGAGAGCATGATGGGAAAATCCTGAAGTGTGGAAATCAGGGACTCAAACATCTGTGTTCATAGCAGTGACTCCAATAACTGAAAAGAAAGGCCCCTAAGACCATTGACAGGAGAATGGGAATAAAAATGAGGATCCCACACAGAAGCTGGGGCTACCTCTGGAGCACAACACACACAAAAAAAAAACCCTCCAAAACAACAAGGAGTGAGGGTGGAAATAGAACATCTACTAAAAAATCTTTAAAAGATCAGCTGAGGGAAAAAAAATTAAAAGTACAGCTGAGGGAAGTGGAGAGATAGTGCAATGGCTAGGGTGCTTGCTTGCCTTGCATGCTGTCAACTCTGGCTCATCCCCAGCATCACATAAGCTGCCCTGAGCAGAGTGTCAGGAGAGAGTCCTGAGAACTGTCTGGTATAATCCAAACCACCCAACTCCTCCCTAAAAATTATTCTAGAGAGGCTGGTGCAGTCACACAGCGGTGGGGCATTTGCCTTGAATGATGCTGACTAAGGACAAACTGCGGTTCGATCCCCGACTTCTCATGTGGTCCCCCAAGCCAGGAGCGATTTCGGAGCACATAGCCAGGAGTAACTCCTGAACATCACGGGATGTAGCCCAAATCCAACCCCCCTCCCCAAATCATTCTAGAATGGGAAACAATTTTCAAAAATGCAATATACACAAAAGCACAAAAGAGTGGTCAGGTTGACAGTATAGCAGGTAGGGCACTTGTCTTGCATGTGGCATAGCTTCGATCTATGGCATCCAATATTGTCGCCCATGCACTGCTAGGAGTTAATTCCCTAGTGTAGAGTCAGGAGTAAGTACTAAGTACCTTTGGTTTGACTCAAAAAGAAAAAAAGAAACCTGAAAGCTACAAAAAAAGAAAACCCAACCAGTAAATAAAAATACCATTCCCTCTGGTCTGCCTGACTGGTTCCTTCACAGTAAAAATGTATATTAGCATGGGGGCCAGAGAAATAGCATGGAGGTAAGGCGCTTGCTTTGCACGCAGAAGGACGGTGGTTCAAATCCCCACATCCCATATGGTCTCCGAGTCTGCCAGGAGAGATTTCTGAGTGTAGAGCCAGGAGTAACCCCTGAGCACTGCCGGGTGTGACCTCCCCCCAAAAAAGTATATTAGCAGGTGCTGCTCTGTCCCAGGTATTTGAACCCCGCCCCAGAGATTACAACACACAAATTCATAAGATTTCCCTCTCAGCACAGACAGGAAGGACTATCTACTGTGTGGGGAGGGGGGCAGACAGGCACCTGCTGCTGGGGAGAAAGATAATCCAGAAGATTCCACATGTGCTCTAGTTTCAGTCACACCTCCACAACCCTCGGCAACTTTGTTGGCAAAGAAAAGCCAAGGCAAAGTTTTACACGCACTCACCCCCCAAAAAGACAAATTACATGGGGGTCAAGGGGAGCACAGTTCTCTTATTTGTGTGGAGAGAAACTATCTGGGCTGCACCTCTCTCATGAATCAGCCTTGGGGTGCAGGCTGGAGACACAATACTTTTCACTGTAGAACCGTGTGCCCTGACTTTTACCACTTTTGTCATTTAAAAAGGAATCATTAACAAAAACCAGTTTTCTTGTCTGGCCCTGGTTCCCGAGGGGTCTCTCCTGGGGATGTTTACCATTTCATCAGAGTTGCTTGAAGGACTCCTCTTCATCCCTCAAAGCCCAGGCAATAAGGCCTTATCTGAGGGCTTATCCCTGAACCCCTCAGGCTCTCCCCAGTTTATAAGCAATGACTCTCAGGAGAGCCAGGGAGGCCTGGGGGAAGGAGAGAGAGGGGGCACTGGTGATGGAAAGGTTGCACTGGGGAAAGTTGTCCTTTTTATGACTGAAACCCAACTACAATCATGTTTGTAATCACGGTGTTTAAATAACGATATTATTTAAAAAATAAATATGAAAAAAATGACAGGAGGCAAAGTATGTCCTCAGGATAATAGGTCATATACATCCTCAGCCAGAGGACACCCCCTTCTGTTTGTGCTTACCATTCCATGCTCTTCTTTACTTCCAGAAGCCCAGATATTGGGGGGAGAGGTCTTATTCCTCCATGCCCCTCAGCACTAAGGTTCTCAGGGTCCCTGGAACTTCTGACAATTAAGGAGGTCTCATCAGCATGTCCCCCATGCTCCCCCTAATCAGGCAGGGTAACCCCAGATCACACCTGTGCGTGTGGGGAAACTGAGGACCAGAACAGGTCAAGTAGGAGACAGGACAGGATGGCTTCCACTGGTATGAGACTGGGCGGGCTGCCTCTCTGCAGAGAGGACAAGGAGACCCTGCTCAGCTGCTTCCTCCCACTATCCCATCTGTCCCTCCCCCTGCCCCCCTATGCCCCTGCTCCCTGGGGCACTCTGGGAAAATGCTGCTAGATGCAGTTCTTACATAAGTTAGGCTACACTGGCTGGGGGTGGAACCAGGGGCTGTGATTCAGGTTTCCCAGGGGAGAGCTGGGATGTGAATGGAAGAAATTTTGGTGCACACTGATTCCACATATCCACCTCTCCACTGCCCACTGGCCAGCCCCTATCCATCTCTAGCCTGCTGGGAGTTGGAGGGGGGTGTGAAGGATAGTGTCAGCCTGTTTCCGGTTTCCCACCATCATTCTCCCACTTTGCTCCACATGGGCATGCACCTGTCTCTTCCTTAAAGGGAAAACAAAATTTATAAAAAATAAAATCAACCTTTTATTGATTTTTTTTTGCCTGGTTCTGTACTCAGAAATCACTCTAGGCAGTTCTCAAGAGACCATATGGAATGCTGGGGATCAGAGCTAAATTGGCTGCACGCAAGTCAAGCACCTTACTTACTGTACTATGTCTCCACCCCCCTAACTTTTTTGTTTTAGCTTTGGGCCACACCTGGCGACACTCAGGTATTACTCTTGGCTCTGTGCTCAGAAATTGCTCCTAGCAGACTCGGGGACCATATGGGATGCCTGGGATAAAACCCGGGTCCTTCCCAGGTCTGCTGCATACAAGGCAAATGCCATACTGCCGTGCTATCACTCCAGCCCCAGCCCTCTAACCTTTTAAAAAATGTTTTGGGGGGCCATAATGATTGCACAGAGGTTAGGACATTTGCCTATTATGTGGTCAACCTGGGTTCAATCCCCAGCATTCCATATGGTCTCTTGAGCCTGCCAGGAGTAACTTCTGAGTGTAGAGCCAAGATTAAACCCTGAGCACTGCCGGGTGCGGCCCAACAAATTAAAAAAAAAAAAAAAGTTCTTCCCACTTCATCTTTAATCTTTTAATTAAAATGACAATCCAGAGTCCTAAAAACTGGTTACAAATATAACACCTAGCACTCTCTTTTTATTTAATATTTATTTATTGCTTTTTATGCCACACCCAGCAGTGCTCAGGGGTTACTCTTGGTTCTGTACTCAGAAACCACCCCTGGCAGGCTGGGGGCCCAAATGGGATGCCGGGAATCGAACTGGGTCCCTACCGGGTCAGCCTAATGCAAGGCAAATGCCCTCCTACTGTGCTACCTCTCTGGCCCTGAACCCAATTCATCTGACCCTCATTCCAGAGCTGACCAGAGCTTTCATACGTGTGAATCTTTTGTTTTGTTTTTTGTTTTTGGGCCACACCCAACGGTGCTCAGTAGTTATTCCTGGCTCTACACTCAGAAATTGCTCATGACAGGCTCAGGAGACCATCTAGGATGCTGAGAATCGAACCCTGGTCCATTCCGGGTCAGCTCCATGCAAGGCAAATATCGTACTGCTGTACTATCTCTCCCACCCCCATAGTGTGAGTCCTATAGTATGTCATGTAAACCTGCCTGCTTTGACATGGTGTACAAATAGAGGTATAATATTTCTCTGCTGTTGACTTGGGTTTCTCGTGATGTCTGTTATTGTCATTCTCATAAGCAGGAAGTTTTGGCACCTTCATTTTTCTCTTCTATAAACTATTTCACAGTGGATACACCATCTTTGCCCTACTCCTGTTTCCGACTATAAACAGGGCACCAACTTTTTTTTTTCATCAGCCTAGAAGCTGAGTAAGTGACTGAAGGAACTTGGGATCCTCCCATCGACCAGGGGCCACCAAAGAATTTTCCTAACTGGTTGTTTTCAAGTTCCTGCCACCAGCAGGGAATGGGATTCCCGTGGGTCTGCAGCCTCGCCTGCACTTGGTGATGTCAGAAGTTTACAGTTTTACCAGTTTGCTAGGTATGAAATGGGGTATGTCATTGTTGTGTAGAGATTTTTCTAGAATGTGCAATAGATCACGTTTCTCCAGGCTTCATATTTCCCCCAGGATGCTTCAGCTAAGGACACAGCCCAAGCTCTCAGCATCTGAGCTTTGCCTAACCCCTCTCATCCTACCCTGTCTTCAACCTCAGGCATGGGGGTGATATTACCCCCACAGTGAGTCACTGCATTGGCTTTCTCCATTTTAAGCCTCCAGCTTCAATGAAAAAGAGACAGATTACCTGTTCTTTTTGTTTTCTGTTTTGGGACCCCACCTGGTGGTGCTCAGTAGCTACTCCTGGCTGGGTTTGGGGGACCATGTTGGTGACTTGCATACTCACTAGGTTTCCTGAATGCAAAGCATGTGGTCCAATCCACTGATCTCTCTCTAGTTCTGGCCTCTACGTTTTACATATTTGGATTAAAGGAACTGGAGGGAATGATCAGCCGGTAAGGTACTTGCCTAGCACATAGATGACCTGATTTGAAACTCAGAACCACATATGGCCCTCGATTTTTTTTAGGAGTAATTCCCTAGTGCAGAGCCAGGAGTAAGCCCGAGCATAGCTAGGTGTGGCCTCCAAACACATTTAAATTTTTGAAGACATAAATGCCATTGGAACAGCCAAATATAATGCACATTCACTGTGCTTATCAAATAATAATTTTCAGGGTTTCCAACTATGTTCTTGGCACTGTTGGCATCAAGCCAGAATGAAAGAGAGGCAGCAGATTCCCAGGCCTTGCCCCAGCACCCCTCAATGGCCATGACCATTGGAAAAAATGCATCATTGCCAAATGGCCTTGAGAGGGAGTATTATCCTGATTGAGGAGTAGTTTAGAGATTGTTTTATAACACACCTAGGGCAATGTGACTGGGAAATGAGGAACAGACACACTTGAACTGCCTCTTTCCACCTTGGAAGTCATTTGTCATGACAGTGGGGCTTCCAATGCCTTTCTGATGAGAGGCAAGATCAGGGTGGCTCCTGAGAGCACTTCCCTACGCTCTGATACATGCCCACTTTCACCCACCACCTAGGTATGGAAGTTCTAGGAGAGGTGGCACAGCCCAATTCAGTTATCCCCACCCCACTTCAGGTCAGCATCAGGAAACTTTGAGGAGCCACGGTCTGACATGCATCAACCCCACCTGGTACCTTCTCAAGTCAACCCAAAAAAACCTAGCTGCATGCTGGAATCCAGGTAAATAGGCATGGATCAGGGCACACTCCTTGCTTGGAGTTGGGGTCCTCCTCTGTGGGGACAAGAAGTAACCCCTGGGAGACATTATGTCTGTCCAGACATAGCAGAGCTGTGTACCTTCATGAGTGCCCTTCTCTGTGTATGTGTTCTTTTTTTTTTTTTTTTTTTTTTTTTTTTGGTTTTTGGGCCACACCCAGTGACGCTCAGGGGTTACTCCTGGCTATGTGCTCAGAAGTCACTCCTGGCAGGCATGGGGGACCATATGGGGAACCGGGGGATCGAACCGAGGTCCGTCCTAGGTTAGCGCAGGCACCTTACCTCCAGCGCCACCGCCCGGCCCCGTGTATGTGTTCTTATGTATATAGTATGATCAAAAACACAGGGTATGAATGCGGTGCAGGGATTGGGGACTTTATATGATACTCTAAGAAAAAAGGCCCATCTCTCTCTAAACACTTTAAACTTTACTCTTCTTTTTTTTTTGGGGGGGGACACCTGTTTTGAACCTCGCTCCTTCCTTGGCTAACGCTTGCAAGGCAGACACCTTACCTCTAATGCCACCTCTCCAGCCCCATACTTTGCTCTTCTTCACAGCCTTTGCTGTATGACCTGACATTACATTAAAAGTTCAGTTGTGTTCAGCTCTTGTAACTGTGGATGGGAGCTCCATGAAGCTAAGGCTCTGCTCAGGGTATTGAAAAGCAAAATAAATCAACAGCACCTTTAAGAGTGCTTGGCACAGGGTTGGATAAGTACATGAAAGGGTGAGAGGTTGAGTGGAAAAGTGTTTAAGTGAAAGGTAGATGGATGGGTGAGATGTTGGATTGGTGAGTGGGTAAATGGATGAATGGGTGAGCACACAGATAAATATGTGAATGGAAAAGTGAGCAGATGAGTGGATGGATGAGTGGATGGCTAGATGGGCAGGTAGATATATAAGCAAGTGAGTGAATGGCTGAGTAGAGAATGTAACTGGAAGGATGGGTGGATGGATGATGGAAGGTGAGTGGAAAGGTGGATAAATGGATGGGTAGGTAAGTGTCTGGAAGGCAATGGGTATATGGATAAGTTATTGGCATATAGATAAGTGAGAATGGATAAAGGAATGAGTGGATGAATGGATGGATCATGGGTGGATGGGGTAGTGAATGTATTGATAAGTGGATGGATAATGGTTGGATAAGTAAAGATGGGTGACTGGAAGAATGGAAACTAGTGGATGGGTGACTGGTGGATGAATGAGTATTTGAGTGAGGATGGATAGGTGATAAGTCTATGTTAAAGATAGGGTGTGTTTTTGAGTAGGTAGGTAGATGGTGGGTGAGTGAATGGCTATGTAGATAAATGGGTCAGTGTCTGCCAGTTTAAGTGTTTATTTGTATGTATGTCTGGACTCTGGAAGCTACTTTAGATACTTCTTTATTCTGTATTCTTTCTAGAAAGATGCAAAAAGTTCTGCAACTTAGAAGGTACAAAGGCTCAGGAGTTGAGTCCAGGAAGTTTAGAACCACCTGTTGGATCAGGAGCAAGCTATTCCCAATACCATATTAGTCAGGAGTGGGGGCTGGGAACAAGAATGACAAGAACAGCAGGGACAGTGTACCAGTTTGAACACCCATTAAATGGGGAAGACTTCTCCGTGACACCTTGCTAGAGAGAGGCAGTGCTGGGGGCTAGATCTCAACCTGGAGCGATCCTCCTGAGCCACCAGCATGAAGAAAGTCTACTTGGGTGAGAGTCAGGAGACAGGGTTGAGGGGTATAGTGGCCAAATTTAACCAATGATTTGCAAGAGTTGATCAGGAGTCTTTTTTAGAGATCCTGGGTAAAGGAAGTGGGTCTAAGCCAATACTAGGATTGATCTGTTACTTCTTTACTATAGAAGATAAGCTGTCCCTTCCCTTCCTCCATCTCCCTGTCTCACTCAGTTTACACTGTTCCACCAGCTTATCCAGCTTAAGGGTTCATCTACCTTCTGTTCACCTGTTCTTGAACACTGCCTGCCAGCCTGTCCTTCCATCTCTACCCATTCTCAACTCTGTTCTTCTCTTCCTGTAGGGAGCTATCCCAGCAGCTGCCCTATTACTATCCCCATTTACCGATGAGGAAACAGAGGCACAGATCAATGACTTCCATAAGAACACAGTCTGCTTAGGACAGGCTGAGCTCCTAACCACTCAGGATGTTGGCCAGTCTGTCCGTCTACTCACTCGTCTCCACTCACCTGCTAGGGCCATGCAGTGGCCCATCCATCCATCGATGTCACTCATCCATCCTGAAGGTAATGCAGTTAGAGAACCAGGGGCCCTGAGGGCAGAGAAGGCCTGAGCTGCCCATCTGGCTGGGCTGGGGTGACTGTGGGGGGTAGGGTGGGTGTCCCAGGCCAGGCAGAACTGCATAGGGCTGGAGGGAATTAGCAGAGTGATTGCCAGGATCATCTAATTAGGAACGCTAGTGATAAGCAGATAGGATCGGGGGTGATTAGAATCCTTTTAAAAAGCCACTCCATTAATTACAGAGACAGAGCGGGGCCTCTGGCTGCCCAGAATACCAATTGGCTGCCTAATCGGCCTCCATCAACTCACCCCAATGGAAAGGGTCCTGGGATGCTGTGTGACCTTGGCTCTGCCCTGCCTTCTCTGGTCCTCCCTGTGCAGGGTTCGGCCAGGCTCTGGTGAGATCCCCTGGCTTCCTGGTGCCTTCTTTGAGTGTCATGGTGCAAGAGGACAGGGCTTTAGACATGGGGATCCAGTCAAGGGGTTCGCTGTGATGGTCTAACCTGCTATAATGGTCCCTCCACAGAGGTACCTGGCCTGGCATGGAAGGCCCCAACGCTATAACCCATGAGTTTCCTGAGTCCTCCAGGCTCCTAGTTTCAGCTGTGCCCAGAGCTGAAAAGGGGACACCACTGTGGCAGGCTGCCACTAACCTCTACACTATCCTCTGTGGGGGATCCCCACACTCTGGCAAACTGGGGATGGCAAGTCTCTCTTCTGGGCATAGTGAAGCACTGGATGCACTGTCCTGACTCCTCCTGGGCACTTTGCTTTTTGTTATGTGAGGGGTTGAAGGGATCAACAGTTCTATCCCCATTCAGCTGTCCCCTTCATTCCTCCCTGGGTGGAGATTCAGGTTGAGGTCAGGATCTGGGGTAAGAGTAGGCCAGGAGCCCAGGAGCCTATAGGGATCTCTAGAAACAGCAGTGACCAGAAATCAGTGGAAGCTCTTCTGGAGTTACCAGCAACTGGGGAAGGAAGCATTGGGGGGGTCCAGAGTACCTCACTATCTTGGGTCTTTATTTATTCCCATTGCTGTAATCTCAACCCCACTGTCCCAGTTACTAGGTGGGGCCTCACCTTTGGAGAGGCCACTTTCTCTAACCCTCCACAATATTGTATCATTCCATCACCACCAACAAGGATCTCACCTCCACGACATCACTTTTACCACCAACATCACAAAACCATCTCTCTATACTACTTCTGGCCTATTCTCATCTCCCCTCATCACACTCTGCCAGGTTACCATCTATCACCACCACCAGTATCCTCATTACCATGATGAACACCCGCTTCATTACCATCACTTTTCCTAGCATTATCAACTTCATTATCCTCACCATCCTGTCCCATCATGACCACCATCAGACACCAACATACCCACTACCGCCATTACTGTCTCACTGCCGTCAGCACCATTTCTACTTCCATCAATAGCCCCACTGTTACTGCCAGCATCACAACTACCTCAGCATTACCATCTATACCTGAGGCAATGTTATTACAACTGCTCCCATTTACCCTTCTTTTATCATTTCCATGGCATCCCTCTTCACTGTATAGATAGATTTCCACCACAGCCACCACCTTCTCCTAAGCCACTGCCACTAAGATCGCATGTCCACAGACTTTGAGTTGAAGTCACCAAGTAGTTTCCCTAAGCATGGGACGAGCTGTAGGAGGAAAGGTCAGGGAGCAACTTATTACTCTATATGTGTCTCCACAGGGCCTGGAAACTGCTAGAATCTTGGCATAAGCTGGAGTTTTCCCAAGCACAATCAGGAGATTTTCAGACAGCTGCCAGAAACAGCTACTGGTGCTCTCACCCAGAACTGAGCTTTCTCCTTTAGCTTTCTAAAACATTCACTGGCAGATCCGAGGTTGATCCACATGGATGAAGATGTTCTGGAAACTCTCTGTAGCATGCAGAGACCATAGGCAGCAGGATGCCAAGGCAACCCCAAGCAGACAGATTCCCACCCACCCCCATTACCATCACTGCCAACCCAGTCACTTCAAAATGTGACACACCTGTCAGTTAAATTCCTGCCACTCTGTAGGCCAGAGCAATAGTACAATGGGTTGGGCATTTGGCTGGGTTTGTACCACATATCTTCTGAGCTCACCAGTAGTGGTCCCTGAGCAGAGCCAAGAGTAAGCACTGAGCACCTCCAGGTATGGTTCAAAAACAAAACAAAGACTTCTGTCACTTTCCACATAATCCCATTCCCCAAGAATATCTCAGTGCCAGTTTCCCATGATGCTGTTGGCATCCCCATTCCACTACCATCCTATTCCATGCAGTACTCATGCCATTCTCTAAGTGACCCTCTGCTACTTACAGTGCAATCAGTACACAGCATGTCCCTTTTCCTGGGACAACATTGTGTTCTCTGGAGGTTGCTTTGAAACATGCAGAATTTCCTGAAGGTGTCCCATTCCCAATCCGAGGATATGGATTGGCCTTGGTCATGCTATAAGCAAGAGAGGTGAATGTCATATTCTAACAGAAGTTTGCGAAAGTACTGTTACTTCTTTCCAGCGTGCACTCACAGGCTCTCTGATGTAGGATGGCATATGGCAGACCAGAAATCCAGTCTCAGACCCAGAATGAGACAACACGTGAGTTGGAGTCCAGCAGCTGGTCCCAGAGAGTTGGAAAGGGGCAAGCACTGCCTGATCTGTCCAAAAGCTGCTGAGAAAACAAAGGACAAACTCAGCCATCTTCCCGTGCTGATTGACTGGCCCCATACCTATTCCAGGCCCTCCATCACCACTGTCCAAACCGAGGTCTGGAGCAGCCATTCCCACCAGCCCAGTTTACCTTCGCCATCACTGATACCCCTGATAGAACCATCCCTGAATGAGCTTTTAGTACCATCACCACTGGACCCTCAACCCCACCACTAAGACACCTCATTACTTCCTTCCTCACCACCTTTACTTCTCTTTTGATTTATTAAAAAAACTCTTGGAGGGGCCAGAGTGGTGGCACAAGTGGTAGGGTGTTTACCTTGCACGCACTAACCTAGGATGGACTGTGGTTAGATCCTCCGGCATCCCATATGGTCCCCCAAGCCAGAAGTAACCCCTGAGCGTCACCAGTGTGGTCTCAAAACAAAACAAAACAAAACAAAACAAAACAAAACAAAACAAAAATCTCTTTGAGTTACCTTGAGATGCAAATATACAAAATTGCTCATGATTGAGTTTCTTTTTTGGTTTTGGGGCCACAGCCTGTGACACTCAGGGTTTACTCCTGGCTATGCGCTCAGAAATTGCTCTAGCTTTGGGGACCATATGGGATGCCAGGGGATCGAAGCGTGGTCCATCCTAGGTTAGCTGCATGCAAAGCAAATGCCCTACCACTGTGCCACCTCTCTCTCCAGCCCCTATGATTGAGTTTCTATTGTACAATATTCAAGCACCCATCCCTTCACCAGTGTCTACTTCTCTTCAACAATATCCCCGGTTTCTCTTCTGGTCTCCAGCCTTCCTCGGTGGCAGATACTTTTCCTTTTTTCCTTTTAGACATTGTTGTTTGCCATAGTTACTGAAAGGGTATCATGCATATCATTTTACTTCCTTTCAGCACCCAGTTCTTGTCCAGAGTGATCATTTCCAACTATCATTGTCATGGTGGTCTCTTCTCTGACCTAGCCTCTCTGCCTGCATTGTGACAAGCTTTCTATTAAGGGCTAGTCCTTCTGGCTTTTGCTTCTGGTATCTTTGGGTTTTATTCTCCTACTATGTTTCTTTATATCCACAAATGAGTGCAATCATTCTGTCAATCCCTCTCCTCTGACTCATTTCACTCAGCATGATAATCTCCAAATCCACCCAAATAAGCAAATTTCATCACTTCCTTTTTCTTTTTTCTTTTTTGTGGGGGGGTCACACCCATCAGTGCTCAGGGGTTACTCCTGGCTCTACGCTCCTGGAAGCTCGGGGGACCATATAGGATGTCAGGATTCAAACTACTATCCTTCTGATTGCAAAGCAAATGCCCTACCTCCATGCTCTCTCTCTCTGGCCCCTTCATTTTTTTTTCTAATAGCTTCTTTATCCGTTTCTAGATTCTGGTTATTGGAAACAGTGCTGCGATGAACATAGGAGTGCAGATGCCTTTTTGCACCATGTTTGGAGGGCTAATAGGGTATATCCCCAGGAATGGTATTGCTGGGTCATATGGAAATTCAATTCCTAGTTTTTGGAGAAATGTCCGTATTGTTTTCCAAAAAGGCTAGAACGGTTGATATTTCCATCAGCAGTAAAAGAGCATCCCTTTTTTCCTCACATCCATGGTAGCACTGGTTGTTTTTATTCTTTGTGATGAGTGTAAGTCTCTGTAGTGTGAGGTGTTTATTGTTTGGGTTTGCATTTCCTTGATGATTAATGATGTGGAGCATTTTTTTTCCATGTGACTTATGGCCATTTGTATTTCATCTTTGAGGAAGATTCTTTTTTGTTTGTTTTTGGGCCACACCCAGTGACGCTCCTGGCTCTGTGCTCAGAAATCACTTCTAACAGGCATGAGAGACCATATGGGATAGCAGGATTCAAACCACCTTCTGTCCTGAATCAGCTGCATGCAAGGCAAATGCCCTACTGCTGTGTTATCTCTCCAGCCCTTTGAGGAAGATTCTAATAATCTCTTCTTCCTGTTCTTTTTATAGGGTTAAAGATTTTTTCTTTTTGGGTGGGGACATGGAATTTTTTTATCACCTCCACCACTTCTATTATCATCACTTTCCCCACACCTCCACCATAATGCCCACTTCTATCATTACCACCTCCATCACCACTTCCAAAATAAACCCCATCCTCCATCATCTTATCAGAATCTCCACCACTTCCGTCAGCTCATCACAATCCACCATCTTTATCACCACCACCTGCATTACCACCATACTCTCCTCCATAACCACCTACACCTTCCTTCCATTTTTTCCACCACCTAAGTTAACTCCATCTCCCTCACCATCAATTCCATAGCCACCTCCATTCTTCACCAAATCTCTCACCAGCTCTCCATGAATACCTTCAGCACCTCCACCACCACCTTCATCTCCATCTCCATGACCCCCATCACTCATTCCACCATCACTTCCTCACCATCACCTCTTCCATAATGTCATCTCCCATCTCATCACCATCTACCATCACTTCCTCACCCCTATAATCACCTCCATCCTCTATCACAGCACCACCACCTCTATCACAATTTCATTACTTGCATCACCCCTCCAATTCCTTCTACTTCCATCACCACCTCCACCCTCCAACACCTTTACCATTCCTATCATCACCTCAACCTCTACCACATCTATCACTTCTATTTCCACCAGCATCTCTACATTTTCCACCTCCAGAATTGCCACTATTAGCAGTAGGGTTCCAACTTCATGTTCACTATTAGCAGCCTCCTCCCCACCCCATCTTTCCACAGTTACTGCACTTCTCCTCAACTCTTTAGCATCATAGATGTTTTCTGGGACCAGAGGTTTAGATAGTACTGTGGAACAGTGGCCAGGGCATTTGTCTTGCAAGCAGCTGATCTGGGTCCAATCCCTGGCATCCCATACGGCCCCCTGAGCACTGCCAGGAGTAATTCCTGAATGAAGCATGAGCACTGCTGGGTTTGCCTCCAAAACTAAAACTTTAGGGGTTGGAGCAGTGGCACAAACAGTAGGGCTTTTGCCTTGCACATGCTGACCTAGGACAGACCACAGTTTGAATTCCCTGGTCCCCCAAGAAAGGAGCTATTTCTGAGTGCATAACCAGGAGGAACCCCTGAACATCACCAGGTGTGACCTAAAACAAAACAAAACAAAACAAAATCTGGCTTCTAGAGGGCCAGGCCAGTGGCGCAAATGGTAAGGCATCTGCTTTGTGCACGCTTGTCAAGGATGAACTGGGGCTCAATCCCCCAGTCTCCCATATGGTTCCCCAAGCCAGGAGTAACCTTTGAGCATCACCGTGTGTGGCCCCAAAAGAAACAAACAAAAAAAACTGGCTTCTGTCAGTATGCACCTTACTTTTGCCCATCTCCTAGTAACCAGCCAACAAAGGGTGTGCTATAACATCCCATCACTATGGAGAATTGTGGGGATTACTACTACCTACAGCTCTAGGCCCATCAAGTCTAATTATAAGGACAGAAATGCAAAATTACCTTCAGCTCCCTCCCATGAAGGATCCTGGTATTTGTTTCCTTCACCAAGTGACGAATGGGAGCTCGGGGTAGGTCCTGAGACTGGGGGCAAGCAAGCCTCTTGAGAATAGATTTGGGTTTCAGATGCTGCCATTAGCCTTTGTTCCCCTGAACATTTGGGCCTGGTCAGACTTGGTTTTCAAAACTTTCTTCACTTATGACTCCTTTCACCCAAGAAAATTTGATATACCTTCAGATAGAGTGTTATATCAAATGGTAGACACAGTAGACCTTGACTGACTTTAAGTCCTAAAGACATTAATTTTGGACCAAATTTTTTGTTTTTTTGGGCCACACCTGGCAGTGCTCAGGGGTTACTCCTGGCTCTATGCTCAGAAATCACTTCTGGCAGACTTGGGGGACTATATGGGATGCTGGGATTCAAACCACCGTCCTTCTGCATGCAAGGTAAACACCTTGCCTCCATGCTATCTCTCTGGCCCCAGGACCAAATTTTTTAAATGTTATGCAGCCCCATATGGGGTTGGTGACCCACCATGTCAGGATGGTGTTTGGGTTGTGCCTGGCAGCCGGGCCCTTGACAACAGAAGGGGGATGCAGATGGAGAAGAGAATGAGGAGGAGGAAGGAGGAAGATGACTGTCTCTTGGTTGAGACTATTGGGCTACAGATAAACCTGTGCTCATGAGGTAGATGGGTCCCTGTAACTTCCTTCTTGCCTGGAGGGGAGTCAAGTGAAGGTGGAGGTGAAGGTCAGTCAGCGTCTCGTTCATTGCTGATCCAAACTACTGATATAGAAATACATGTGACAGGAATATGTATGCCCAGACCATTTTGCTTACTTGCTATATGATGTTTCTAGGGCTGCCTATGGGGATTTACCCCACCCCCGATCATACCCAGGGCTTTGGAGGCTACAACAAAATCAAGTTGTGTTTTGGGTGTGTGTGTGTGCTTGCCTTGCATGCAGTAGACCCTGGTTCAATTCCTGGTACCATATTGTATCCCTGGAATGCCATCACATCAAACCTGCCAGACATACTGAGCTTGCCAGGTATGGTCCCAAACAGAACAAAATGAAGTCAAACCAAACAGGTTATTTTC